>PVIC010015730.1:0-34801 GCA_004025085.1 Thryonomys swinderianus
TTTATCCAGTCACCTGTTGATCTGGATACAAGGTCAACTCCCCAAAATCAATACTGTTCTTGTACACAAGCAACAGACTCTGAGATATTGCAGAAAGAATTCTTTTCATAATACCATCCAAAAAAAATGGAAATACTTAGAGGTCAATCTAATGAAGGAAGTAAAAGACCTCTACACTGAATATTGCAGCACTCTAAAAAAAGAGATCAAAGAGTATATCAGAAAATGGAAAGGCATCCTTTATTCCTGGGTAGGAAGAACAAATACCTGAAAATGATCATAATTCCAAAATTGCTCTATAGATTTAATGAAGTCCCAATTGAAATTCTAACAGAATATTTTACAAAATTAGAGAAAATGTTTCAAAAATTCATCTGGAACCAGAAGAGACCTAGGATAGCAAAAGCAGTTTTAGGCAAGGAAGATAAGGCAGAAGGATTTTCACCTTTTAAACATGTTTGAATATATCTTACAACAAATTAGCCATTTGGAAAGAAGGTCTTTAGTTATACCAAATCATGTATTAGTTCCATTCCATTGAAGTAAAAGAATAAAATATATGTGAATATTTACATTAATTTACATTGGAGAGGTAGATTAAAAGCCTGGTACCAAAAGCAGCAACTATAAATGAAGTAATTGATCCAATATATCACATTAAAAAATGAAAACTCAATATTGGGAAAAAACTGGAAGAGTAAATGAAAAATTAGAAATATTATAGTTATATATGTGTATATATAATGATTATAATAAAAAGGAAAGCAAAATTAATAAAATTAGGTCAAAAGTCAAAATATAAACTGAACATATTTGGGTTATTTCAGGTCCAGGTCCAATGGATATGCTCATTTAGTAATGGTATAAAAATTTCAAGTACTGGGCCGGAGGGTTAGCTCAGTGGTTCCGGCGCCTGCCTCGCAAGCGCAAGGACCTGAGTTCGATCCCCGGTGACCACATATAATGCTGGGCGTGGAGACACGCCCACCAGCAATCAACACCGCATACCACAATGCCGGACGTGGTGGCTCATGCCTGTAATCCCAGCACTCGGGAGGCAGAGATGGGAGGATTGCTGAGTTCGCGGCGGCTTGCCTGGGCACCATAGTGAGCTAAATTCAAGTACTGAATTGTGAAACATTAAGAGGATAATATAATCTTTGATGTAAACTCCCTAGGAGATAGTTGGCGTTATATATCAAATGGGGTTAAAATGTGTCACAATTCTGCCAGAATTATCCTAATGTGTAGCTATTTAAGTATAATGATGATTGCTATGATTTTTAAAAAATCTCATTTCCATACTGAGAAAGTAGATTCAAATCAACAGGGAACTGGTAGACTTCTGGATCCTGTGTGATAGCTGACTATGTAACCAGTGAAAAATGATGTAGTACATCTGTAGTTATTTATTAATATCTGAAATATATTAGCAATATGTTCAATGAAATGAACACATTATAACAAAAGCAATAAAACCCTACTTTTGTTTAAAAATGTGCATGTATGCAGACATGTAAATATATATATTTTCTTCCAGATATTTCTATCACAGACATTTCTCACTTAATGACTGAGATCCATTCTCAAAGCTAGGTGGCTTACTGAGTTGTTTAAATAAGGAGCCACTGTTTACTATGTACTTTATTCGTAATAAAGAAATGTCAAAGGGAAACTCCAACCTAATGACTTTGCTTTTATTTGCATGACTTTATATGCAGCATTGTAATGTATAACAGTACGTAAAACTACAACATTGTACTGTTCAGTATAATCAACAAGAGTTACAGTATAAGGTCACACTGCAACTCACATTGTTATGTCATAAATTTGGATGTAGCTTCCAAGTCTGAACAGTCATTAAACAGGCGATTGACTAACAAGGAACGTCTGTGCTAACTGAGGCTGAGGATTACTTTGCTGATCTGCATTTCCCACTCTGATATGTGGTGTGCTGTTTTTTTTTTTTTTTTTTTTTTGCTTTTTGGAAAGGGTCTCGCTTTGTAGTTCAGGCTGGCCCTGAGCTCACTATGGTGCCCAGGCAAGCCGCCGCGAACTCAGCAATCCTCCCGTCTCTGCCTCCCGAGTGCTGGGATGACAGGCGTGAGCCACCACGCCCAGCATTATATGTGGTAACCGGGGATCGAACTCAGCTCCTTATGCTTGCGAGGCAGGCGCCGGAACCACTGAGCTAACCCTCCGGCCCGGTGTGCTGTTTTTAAAAGGAGAGAAGAGAGAGCATTAAATAAAATCTGTACCAACATTTTTAAAAGATATACCCCTTGGCTACAGTATATACTTCTATCGTACTCTATCACACTTTCTCTTTCCTGTTTTATTTTGCCCCTCTGGTTATGATTCCTTCAGCAAAGACAGTGTTACTAAGTAGTTCATTCCTGTTTTATTAAATAACATTAAACAATGGGATTTCAAAGCAGGAGGAGGGAGGCGGGAAAGGGAAAGGAAGAAAAAAGAGGAGAGAAACAGAAGAGAAGGGAAGAGGGGGAGAAAAGGAAAAAAGGAGAGAGAGATGGAAAAGAGAAAAAAGAAGGAAGGGAAGAAAGAGGGAAAGGGAAAAGAGAAAGAAGGAAGGAAAAGAAAAGAGGCGAGGGCAAGCATTTGGTTCTGGGTCCTACTTCTCCACAGCTGCACATTTAATGCCTGCAGCGAACACCAGCTACCTCAGTCCCAACCCCAGCCAGCTCCTCTGCCCACTCTACCAAGTTGTTCTGTTTTGGGTGACTTTGCTACCGGGAGTGCCAACCACCTGGCCTCAGGCCCCTAAGACCCAGGCCAGGAAAGCCTTTCCCACAAGGTACCCTGCCCTTTGCAGATGTCGGCTCAACAGCTGGAGCACAGCACCACACAGTTCCTCAATCACGGGCAGACATTACCTAATTGATAAGGGTGTCCCTCCGAGGAGCCCGCTCCCAGCTCCATGTGACACACAATCAAACTCTGTCCCTTTTGCCTGTGACATCAGCATTCTTGGCTGGGCTATTGGAAGGGAACTCCTTTTCCACCCCAGATAAATGCAGATCTGGAAGTGTACCATTCCCATAGGATCCACATAGCCACGTTCTCTCCTGCACTCCCGGCCCTCAGACCCTGGAGTGTGGGCCGCACTGATGCTGGCCCAGTTTATTGGGGGCTCCTCACCAGACCCCTGCAATGGCAGACAGTGACTAGAGGCTGCAGGCCTTCTATGTCCATGGGGGACACCCACACAGGAGCCCCCAAAGCAGGGCCGGCTCTCCCTCTCCTTCGCTCTCTCTCTCCCTTCTGCTGGGCTCCCCTGCACAATTTTACATCAGCGTTGAAAATGTCCATCTGGCCTCTGTTGGCAACCAGCTCCTTGTGATAACATATTTCACTGACAGCTCTTGGAGGTGGCCAGTGAACCCCAGGAGCAAGGCGGCCAGGCACCATGGGCTGCCGAGCGCAGGCAAAGGGAAGCAGAGCTGAGCCTGCACTGTAGGAAAAATCTGCGTTTCTTGGCCACCCTTTGCCCTTGTTGACCTCCAGGGGGCGCCATCTGGCATATCCCTAGATGCGGCTGCAAAAAAGATTTTTCCTTTCCCTCAGTACTACAACCTTCACACTGATCTATATCACCCATCCCTTTTATTACTGTTATGTTGCCCAAGATGGGCTCAGATTTGCAATCCTTCTGCCTCAGTCTCCTAGCTTCTTTCATAACAAAGGCCGTGCAAATCCCTGGCCTGAAGTAAGTACTTGGTAAGTGTTTTTGGTTTGGAATTTGTTATTTTCTGTTTGGTCGATATGCAAGAGGAATTCTGAAATCAAAGCCTCAGGTGTCTCTGGTGTGATCAAAAAATCTGGCAGATGTTCAAAGTTTTTAAAATGGATTTTATTGGTACATTTTATATATGCACTATGATCATATTCTCATTTTTTCCCATTCCCCTGCCATCCCCACAATTCCCTGCACCCTATATACAATTAAAAAGTAGTAAGAGACACATTGGCATTAATGCCCCTTCCAAATACTTATTCCATCATTCTTGACACTTTCTGCAGCAGCTCCAGAAGTCCTCCTTCCTGAGCGTCTTTAACTGCACTGTTATGACTGCTTTGATGTCCTGAATGAGTCAAAATGATTCCCTTTCCTGGTCATTTTGACTTTGGGGTGGAGTCAGAAGTTGCCCAGTGCCAAATCCATTGAATAAAGTGGATGAGGACTCACTGTAATTTTTTTTTTTTTTTGGAAACAGGGTCTCGCTTTGTAGTTCAGGCTGGCTCAGAGCTCACTATGTAGTCTAGGCAAGCCTCAAACTCAGCAATCCTCCTGCCTCTGCCTCTCGAGTGCTGGGATTACAGGCGGGAGCCACCACGCCCAGCACTGTAATTTTTTTTAATTGACAAAAACTGCCGTCAATGTTTTAGGATATCAAGAGACAGTCACAAAAAATTCACAAAAGAGCCCTCCAGAAAGTGCTTCAGAAAGTGTCAAAACCAGTGGGCTGAGTGTGTTCGAAGCAAGGGTGAGAATTTTGAGGGCAGTTTGTGACAATCTATCTTTTACCATAATAACTTTTTAAATTTATGTGCTCACCATACTTGCTTGTGTCCAGATGGTCAGTGTCCCGCTGCCGGGCTGGCAGGGTCTCCCCGCCGCCCACAGGAGGAGGCGATGTTATTAGCGGAGCGGCCTGAAATCTGAAGCACGCAGAGCAGTGTCAGCAGAGCGGCAGGCCCAGCAGAGCGCAGAGTGACCGCCCCAGTGCAGCCTTCTGCAGGGCAGGAGCCTGAGGCCTGCGCAGGGAGAGGGAGGTTGCCGTTGATGCCAGGAGAGGAGACTGCAGGCCTCACCACCTGCCGTCTATCCTGACAGCGCCCGTGCACAGAGCAGGGATGGGGGAGGCAGCGCCTCTGCCCAGGCTTTAGGGTCGGCTCGCTGGCCCTCTCGAGGCCTCAGGAAAATTTCTTACTCCAGATGGGTCTCCCCTGGAGTGTCCAGTAGAAGCTTCCTGCTAGCGTATCGGGAAATGGAGGAGTCACCTTCTTTGTCCGGGGTGAAAAAGTGGCTCACGGTGGTGTGTGACCCCCAGTGGAGGGCAAAGTGGTCGAGGAGCACCGGTCTGGCCCATCTTGCCTGAAGGTTTTCACCTGCTTTTGGTCCCCTCTTTCCTGGAAGACTCGGGCAGTGGGAACCCTCCCTTTGGGTCCTTGTCTCTCTCCTCCGGGCGGGGAGGAGCAGTTCTTAAGGCCTCTGCCAGCACCGAAGTGGCCGGATTCTGGCCTTCCCGCTTCCCTCCCACCGGCGCGCCACGACTTCCTCCCCACTGAGAGTTTGGATCTAGAGGGAAAGACAGCACGCGGCTCCTCTCCTGGACACAGACCCCATGACGTTTCTCCGTCCCGGGAACCCAATGGAGGGGGGACCTCGAAGTGCCTTGAAGAGATCACAGCTGTAACTCTACGGAGAATAAACACACGCTGCCTAATCTTTCTCCCTGCTGGGACGGTTTGTTGAAATTGGTGAGACAATGCAGAACCCAGCAACACGGTTTGATAAGCACGGTAAGTCCTGCTTTGTGATTATTAGACGGAGGGAGTGCACTCTGCCACTTCTGATAAATTTAAAAGAACCCTCCCTCCTAGCCGGCTCTTCCTTCCTGCCACAGACAGACTCTGGTGGATGCACACGGAGTGCTCCTGTGTCTACCAGCGTGAGCCACCGCGTCTTCCATGGCCTGCCTTGCAGTGTCACTGCTGAAAAAGAAGAGAAAGTCTCATCCCGATGTCGCGGTCCCTCCTTGGGTTGTCTGGAATGTCGTGACAGAGAAATCCAGCTCTGAACAATTCATACTGTACAGGACACAAGGCCGCTTTCTTCGTAGCAAAGGTCACCGAAGCTACATAAATCAGGCAAAATCCTACCCATGGCCTGCTTTTGTATATCTTATGTAAGCTGCATTTATGCTCTTGCGTGGTTCCCCAAACGAAAAGAGTGATATTTCATATACACGAGAGTGAAGTGAAATCCAGATTTCAGTGCCCATGAATAAGTTGCATCGGGGCACACCTCGTGCACTGACTTAGCATCTATGGCTGTTCCGCCGCCCTGGGGCACAGCTGAGCCTCCAAACTAAACATAAACATCATCCGTGCGTGTATAAAAAAAGGCGCGTGGGGTGGAGGGGGGTCTGAGCTAGCAGAGTTTCAGAAGTCTTATAATAAATGTCTTTTGCAAATCATTTCATGGATGCTTGACTAGAGAAGGTAGCCAGGGATGAAGCCGGGGAGAAGGTCCTCTCTATAACAGATTAGAAATAAAAGCAGATATCTCCCCAACCCCCCCCCCCCGGAGGTGAGGTCCCTTTCTACCCACTCACCACATGCTGACCTTCCACAGATACCCTCCGAGAGCTGCTGAAATGCCCATTAAGAAATATTGATTCCACGGCATGACATCATGTTCTTTACATATATGGAATCGAGATAGGACATGCTACTATGCCCTGTGCAATTATAAATTGCATTGTCAGAGACCCAGCTGTATCAGAAAGAAAGAACTGACTGTGAAAACAATCGTGATTGATGAAACTGTGATGTTTGTGGTGGGAATGCTCATCGTGGAGGACTCTTTCCTTTACAGCAAATGCCAGATTTTGTCAGGTTTGCCATGACCAGCTGTTTGCCTCCCTTTTCTGCTCTTTTACTGACAATAGCTCATAAGAGTATTCGGGGCTCTGAGTGTTTTCTGACCTGTGCCTTTGTTCTACAATATTTCTCAGCCGGTCACTTGTAAATTATTACATAACATGAAGCAATATACCAGGCGAGAAATCCCAGAACTCCCTTTTTTTAACGTAATGGTAATGAAAATACTTAAGGGTATTCATTTAAGTGCTGGAGAAAATGTCAGAGAAAATAACGCACAGCCATATTCTACGTGCTAGTGTATAGACAGATGAAGAAAAAGCAAGGAGAGACAGTATTTGTTCCTTCCTGGTGGAAAATGTGGAAATTCTATCTTGACTTACAGATAAGGCTTGTCCCAAACCCAAATTATACCATGTGGTTACAAAATACGGTATGGGTTTAAGTTTAAAAATTATTGCAGCAGAAGATGCAGTGCACCCATCCCCCATCAAATACTCCCTTTCCCTTCAAAGATACTCATCCCACTGTTCTTGCCACTCTCGGGGGCAGTTCTGGAAGCACTCTTTCATGAGTGTCTTAAATTGCATGGGTGTGGCTGTCTCAGTGTCCTGAATCCATTCCAAACATTTCCCTTTCGTGGTCATTTTGTCTTAGGGGGATAAGCTGCCACCCCACAGGGCCAGATCTGGTGAATAAGGCGGGCAAGGACCCACTGCCTGCTTTATGCTGGATGCCACTGGCAATAGCTTCGTGGTAGTTTTGACCACAACTCATAAAAATACTCAGAACTGCTTCAGAAAGTGACAAGAACAATGGGAGGGGGAATATTTTGAGGAAGATGAATGGCAATATGAATCTTACTATAATATTTTTTTAAAATGTTGCCATATTTTTTATCACTTCTTGCACGTAGATTATCTCTGCAGACATGGAACCTCACGTGTCGTTTTTCAGTTCAGAATCAACCAGCAGAAAGTGGATGCAGGAAACTCAGGGCCCTTGAGGGCACACCAGCACCCTTCTTCCAAATGACCTTTGGCATCAACAAGGACAATGACAGAGCAACCACAGGCAGGAGAGAGGCTTTGATATTTGTTAGCTTCAGGGGAGGCAGTGGCAGATAGTGTCCTTCCAGGCCATGAGCATAGCACATCTTGAGTCCTCTGGCCTGTCGTAGTCACATACCCCAAGAAAATCACCTTCCAACCTCCTGCACACCCAGCCCCTGATTTAAGCTATGTCCCACTTGAGCTGAAATCTCAGAGATTCCAAGTCCGCTGCCTCTTATCAGTGTTGGACACTACACCAGCGATTCCTGTGCACTTGGTCTTACTTAATCTTCCTAACACCAAGTAGTGGTTAGTGTTATCTGTGTCCTGCAGATGAGGAAACTGAGAGGTTCAATACTTCATTCCAAACTCACAGCCATAACTCCCAGGGCCTTACATCTATTCAAATCAACTGCTCTTCCCACAACCCTCGTTGGTGCTTGCATAAAACAAAGGAATTAGACATGGCCATGGGGTGGTCTCAGGTCTGCAAGAGGGAGACTCTCCCAGGATCCCTTGGTGCATAACCTCGTGGGCTGACCTCTGGCGTGACCTCTCCTGCTTGTCTGGGGTGGAACTCTGCAGTTAGATGATTCTTTCTTGAAGTTAATCTTTTAAAATCCATAATGTTCTGTATCCGTTAGCCAAGACATGGCTCGGTTAAGGACTTCTGGGCTTCCGCTCCTCATTCCCCATCCTACCCGAGCAGCTTGACGCCCAGCTCTCTGGCCTGGGTTCTCCCAGGACAGTCCCTCTGAGGGTGAGCTGAGCCCTCTCCGCTGTCACACTTTGCACTTCCCTCTTCTCGCGCCGATGTTAATGGCTCCTCTCCCCGAGGTTCTCTTTTCACCTTCTAACCATGTGTCTGTCGCCTTGGCTTGTTAATGGCTTTGGGGTATCCCGCGGCAGCTCAAGCTCACAGCGCAGTTCCACTGCGCAGACTCCCGCCGGCCTTTCTCCTTGGCCAGGGGTTGCTCACAGCTTGTAAATCAGCATATTAGGCACAGCGGAGTGTTTACTGAATGACTTTCCAAAGGGCCTGTGAGTGTGGGCCAGACACATGAGAGCACCAGGACACATGGGGGACAGGGCCCAACTTGTGGGCCCGAGCTGAGTCCATCCTCGGTGGCATCCGATGGACAATGTCACCTGCAAGGTGAAGGAGCCCAGAGAAGACACAGTCACCCCACAGAAACCTGAGACGGGCTGTGTGGAAGCTCTCCCATGCCAGCTTCATCTTGGTGCTTGGTGCGTCTTTTCCTACGGATAACATGAACAGAAGCCCCACACTCCCTGCTCAGTAGGGACAGGCGGGCCCAAGGGCTGTCCTTGCTGCCTCCTGCCTCAGCTGCCCCTTGCCCAGCCTTCGGGTTTTGCAAGGTGACTTGTACACCCTGAAGGATCCACCATGGGGACCAGGAAAGTGACACAGCCGTGCAGGTACCTTCTCCTGCCGTTTGGCAGGTTTATGCTAATATTCCAATAAAAAGAGACATAAAGCCCACCGTTTTGGATCAGGCTTGATGTCATTTCCAGATGTCGCTGTGGTGAGGTTACCGCTGCCCTCACACACCACCCACCTCGTCATTCGGGAAAAATTCCATGAGATCAGAAAAGAATCTTCAGCCAGGTGGAAAGGACCACAGCCGGGGCGGTACGGTCAGGAGCTGCACTGAGGAGCCTTCCCAACCCCTTAGAAGTCTTCTCTCCCTTGTTTGTTTGTTTGTTTGTTTGTTCATTTAAAACAAAAACAGCCCCTGCTCCATAGCATTAACTTCCTTAGGTAAAGATGGCATTATATTTTCACTCGAGATGACAGAAATCAAGAGCTAATCGATCCATAAACCTCCTGGCAGTCTGCTGCATGGAACGTGAGAGGTAGATTTTCCACCAGCCTGAGTTTCAAGGCGGGTACAGATGTAACAGAGGTTCTGAGAACAGTTGTTTGAATGGCACAGATTCCTCCTTCAGCTGCAGACTGGCCATGCCAGATCTCAGGCCTTGGGTACCTGGGCATTTGTATTTCTGAAGGGGAGGCCTTGAGACTCACCATGTCTTGTGGCCGACAGTCCCCATCTGGGGCTTCAGTGGTCAAAGTTTTTCATGTTACGTTGCAGTTTTCCTGTGACATCAACCAAACCGGCCTGTCTTTGAAGGTGGCGGGGAATGGCATTGACAGTGACACTGGAGGGACAAGTGCAAGCATCATTGTCCCAGGACATGAGACAATCAACCACCCATCCCAGAACCCAGGTAACCTATGTTTGTCATATATCAACCACAGGAAAGCAAAGAGATTGAACGGCAAAGGGCCTCAGAGGTCACAGCCCTTCACTACATTATTTATAGAAGGGAACACATGGACCAGAAGCTTGGATTGTTTTGCCCAGTGCCACACAGCTTGGGAATGCCTGGGTCCTCCAGTGTCCAGCTGGACAGCAGGCCTCTGTCTCCACTCAGGGCTCTGGGCACTGCCACTTGCTCCTCTATGTCTAATTCTGTGTGACCAGTGTGCCAAAGGAAAGTGTGCAGTGACCACAAGCTCTTGCTTTGTTTCACAGAGAGCACAACATGAGTGCTGAGAAGTCTGGACCTTTGACTTGCTGGGTGATTTCAGGGAAAATATGGAAGCTCTTTGGATCCTGTTTCCTAACTTAGAAAATCAGGGGATGTAACTGATAACTACCCACCACTTTAGGTGTACGAAAGGAATGAGAAGTAAACATAGATAAATCCATGGAATTGTGAGCAGGGAGGGGGAATTTTGCACAGATAAGATGTGATTACAAAATATGGTGTTTCCATTTTTAAAAAATGTTTTGCAGGAAAAGACTCCTAGCCATTAATTGCCCTCAAAATATTCCTCTGTTCAAACACACCTGTCCCGGTGTTCTTGCCACTTTCTGCAGCAGTTCGGGAAGCCCTCTTTTGTGAGTTTCTTTATTTACACTATTGTGGCTGCCTTCATGTCCTCAACTGATTTAAAGCTTTTACTTTTCGTGGTCATTTGGACTTTGGAGAAGAACTATAGGTCACACAGTACCAGATCTGGTGAAAAAGGTGTCTGAGAACACACCCTGTAGTGTTTTTATTTGACATAAATTGCCACATATGTAAAGTATAAAGTACCTTAGAAAATGGCAAGAATAGTGAGATATGTGTATTTGAAGCAAGGGGAATTAAATACCATATCTTTCACTGCAATGCATTTTTTAAAATTTCAGCATTCTTATCACACGCAGTACATGTAGTGTAATAGGTGGTGATTAGCACAAGGCACAGTTAGTCCTGGCATGCTAGGACTCTCCAGTCCTGAGGGTAATAAAGCACCCTGAAGTATCCTGGACAACTGGAGTAACTTGCTTGAGGAGGGAGGGTCAGGGGGCCCTGGAGAAGAGGACACACAGGGAGTGAGTTGGGGGAAGCTTCAGTGTTGTCCTGACTTCTTCACTCAGCAAGAGAGCACCAATGGACACATAGATGCCATGTCTCCTGTCTAAATATCTTCAGAAAAATGTAACATGTCCTTCCTGTGCCCTCAAATCCCTATGACTGATTTCCCCAAGTGGTAGAAGTTCAATGGATTCGAAAACCAGAAGACACCATTGGCATTTGCTGAGGTTTGGATGTGCACTGATGGTGTCTTCCAAGGCTCATGGGCAGGAAGTCTGTCCCCAGCATGGCAGTGTTGAGGTGCTAAGACCTGTAAGAGCTGGAAGCTAGTAGAGGGTGATGAGGTCATTGTAAGTGCCAACCTGGGAGGGAGGAGTTAATGGTCTCTGTAGTAAGTTAATTCTCAAGAGAGTATGTTTTTATGATAACATGCTGCTCCCTTGAGCTGATCCCCTTCTCTACCGGGTGTTGTGACCCAGCCAGAGGACCCTCACCAGAGGCCAAACAAATGGACCTACTTGATCTTCCATCTTCAGCCTTCAAAAGTATGAGCTAATTAAATTTTACTTTATAAAGTACTCAGACTGTAGTATTTTGTTATAGGATCAGAAAATAGATTGAGACAGTATTGATGAAAAACACCTCTGCTTAACTCCTTTGTCCTCAAATAGTCAATTCGAGGCAGTCAGCTGCTGGGGTTCAAGCTCACTGACCATTATGCAAATGTGGACAAGATTTGCTTCTCTGGGCTTTCTGGGCAGTTTATAAATTGATTGCTTCTGGCAAGGACGAGGCCCAATAGACCTTCCAGGCTCTGCTGTGTTTGGAATCTGCACTGATCTCAGAGTAAGTCTCACTGAGATGGTTCCCTGGCTCCTTGTCCCCCTGAAGCAGGAGGTTTAAGCCAAGAGACACTTCTCAAGAGAGCCAAGCATGGGTGCATAAAAGGCACATTGGCTTGCAAACCTCAGCTGCCCAGCTCCTATTCCAGGGAAAGGTAAGTTTTAAGGCTGTGTCTCCTTGAATCTGAGGCTTAGACAACAAGGAACACAAAACCAAGAGTGTCCGACACCAGAGTGCTTAGCTGACCGGTGAGAGGTGTCTGTAGAAGAGGCCCATACCAGGGAAATGGATTTTCAGAGAGATTTCAACAGGCTTAAGGGAGTCATTGAAAAGCATCTGTAGAAGGAGATCAGAGGTCAAACAGGGGCCCTGAAACAGGTGTGTTTTAGGGAAGACTATCACAGAGCTCTTGTATTGTTACAATAAGAGGACATGGAAGAGGAAAATGGTATTGTGTGCAAAACTCAGCTTCCACGGAGCCTCCAGAGACCCACCCCAAGGCAGCCTAGAAGTTATAGCATCAACTCCTTCCCAGAGAAGGTGACAAAGAAATCAGGAGGGAACAGACACACATTCACATCCTGAGAATTCAGGAAATGTGAAGCAGGAGAGAGATATAGTTTTTCAAGGGGCACAAGAGTGGAGTAAAGGGAGAGCCTATCCCTTTATTACACGGAAGAGAACGGGATTAGGCAATGAGGCCGCTCCTCCTCATGTGGGGATCTGGAAGATTCATCTCGCCTGGGAAAGTGAACGGTGAACCAGTTGTAGGAACAGGGAACGCACTGTCCTTAAGAAGGCTGTACACAGCCAGACATGACACTCATGCCTGTGATTTCTGCACTCTGGGAGGCTGAATCAGGGGATTACAGGGGGTCCAGCTCAGCTTAGACAATTTAGCAACTTTAGAAAGAGCTCGTCTCTAAAATAAAAGATAATACAAAAGGGCTAGGGGTGTAGCTCTGTGTGAAGGCCTGGGTTCAGTCCCCAGTGCTACAAAAATGGCTTTAGACTTTGACATCCCTGTCTTCTTACAAGCCAATGGCAAGATTAAGAGGTTGATAAACCATGTGGAGAAGAAAGTATGTGGGGAATGGATGCTCATGCCTGTGGGGTTTGACTTACGATGTCTGGGTTGTGTGATGTAGGCCACCAGGAGAACTGTCAGGGGACCTGCCAGGTAGGAAGCACAGAGAACCATTGTGGGGAAATCGGAGGTAAACTTCTTTTAAACTTAGTCTCTGTACCAGAAAAGTCCTGCAAGCCAAAGACAATTTGTAAGCAGTTCGCCGGCTCTTAGAAATGACCCAGGCAGAGTCACATTTCTTTATTCCCTTGCTCTTTCATTCAACAAATGTTCATTGAAAATAATATTGCACGCAGGACACTTCTAAAGGCACTGAAAACCTACAGACAAGCTTCCGGCTGGACCAACCCTACTACCCTTCCTACCACAGCCTTCAGAGTTGGTTAGATCCGTCTTTGAACTTTGCCTTGACCTTGAAGGTTTTCTGTGCTTCTCACGCATCACAGCCCTTGACATGAGGAGGAAAAGCACTGTGCGCTCAGGCCCACGGAAGGCCCGTGTGTGAGGAACGCGTCTGCCGCATGGGTGAGAGTCCTCCCTGACACCTCAGCTGCAGGTCTAACAATCTGTTACATGGTCAGGGCAGAACCGGGTGCCATCGCACACGCCTTTCATCCTGGCTCTGAGGGACGTGGAGGCAGGGGGGTTGCAAGTTCAAGTCCTGCCTGCACAACTTAGTGAGACCCTGTCTCAAAATTAAAAAAAAAAAAATTTAAATTGTTAAAATTAAATAAATAAATAAAGGGCTGGGATGTAGCTCAGTGCTAGGGAACTCCTGGGTTCAATCTCTAATACTCCCTCAAAAAAAGGAAAAAGGAACAAAATGGCAGAGCAGGAGTCCTACAGCTGAAGAAACTGAGGTTCAGAGTGGTTAGGGACCATGTTTCAGAGCCACAGCTAGCGACCCGGTCAGGCTGTGCTCTGCGAAACATCCCGAGTGGGGATTTCATGTTCACACAGGTTGAACAGAAGACAAACACATGAGTGTGCGAACCTCAGAGTCTAGAAGTGAGGCTATTTGGGCCCTCGAGATTAGGGTCAACACATACGATGACATCATGGGATGCCCACTAAGTTTGGACTTCAGATAAGTCCCCAGTAATGTCTGTTTTTTTTTATTTGTTTGTTTTTTATCTTTCTTTTTGGTTAAATTGGACCATCTTCCTGGGAACCCCTAGGGGGGTCACCATTTGTGGGTGCTGACCAGTTCTGCAGCCCCACAACATACAACCTCGGTTTTGCTGCCCTCTTCAATGGGTGTTTGGACTGGATACAGCAGACAGGCAGCCAAGGAGAAGAGGAGTTGGGGACCCATGAGACTGACCCGCATTCCTGACCTCATAAACTCTGACTCCGGCTATATGTGAAGCCCACAAATCCTCCAACAAATCCAAAGGGTGGGTTGTGTTCTTGGGGCCTGTGAAATGGAGGCCGAACGGCTGGAGGGTGAGGAGCCAGGATGGAGACCAGTAATACACACGGCTGGCCCTGTGCATCTCCCTCTGTTCTACAACAGCAGGACAAGTGTTTCCCAGAAATCAGACCTGAGCAGCTTTGACACTTTTTTTTTTTCTTTTGCAATACTGGGAATTGAATCTAGGGCCTTCACACTAAGTAACATCCCCAGACTTTATTCAATTTTTTATTTTGAGACAGGCTCTCCCTACGTTGCTAAGCTACCCAGGCAGGACTCAAATGTATGATTCTCCTGCTTCAGCCTCTCAGAGTACTGAGACAGCAGAGATCCCCGGGGAGGAAGAGAACATGTAAAAGAGGGCCTGGAGGGCTGTGAATATGTGACAAGCAACGGGAAGGTGTCGAGATGACAAATGCTGTCCTGCCCCAGGCACCAGAATTCCCTCCGGAGGCGTCTGAAGAATGGAAAGTCCACGGCCGGGGCCGGGGCCAGCTGTCAACATCTCCCCACGGAGGTTCCCTCCCACACCCCACGGGATGCTCAGCTCAGGGCCGAGTGCTCGGGTCCACTGCTTTTCTCAGCCTCCAGCTGAGCCTCTGTGATCCCAGGGACACGAGACCAGACACACCAGCACCCTGGCCATGTGGAGAGGGTCGCGAGTGGTGATTCCACCCAAGTGGACTGTGTGCGTAGGTGGGGAGAGAGAGGAGGGGATAGAGGTTCCTGGTGCTTTTCCATTGTCTTATCTTCCGGAACCAAAAGCCAAGGGATGCGACCTTCAATTTTATGACTTTAGGTCTTGGCATATCTGTCCTGCTTCCTGAAATCTCCTCTACAGACAGAATCCATTTTCCTTTCACCTCTGAATGAAGTGAAGAGAAAAGAGGGAGAGAGGGAGGGAAAGAGAGAGAGAGTCAGACCCATCACAGGCAGCCCCTCCCACCCCCATAGTCTGCCCACCACTCTCTCTAAAAGGCTTTTTGCGTGAGTGATCCATACAAATTCAATTTGGGACTCTCAATAGAATGGCCACATAGAACCAGTGGATAGGCTGGGTTAAAAAATTAAATGGTGTGGATCATCCTGAAGAGGGAAACTTTTGTTGACAACATTACTCTCATAGCCAGGGGTGGGAAGCTAGGATAGAAAGTGGCCCTGGATGCCTTAAAGATGTTCTGAGGACAATTGAAAACAACAGTATGTGTCTTCAATCTCTTTCCTGTCACTGACACACAATGCCCAAGACCGGCAGCTTCAAGGAGGAGAGGTTTGTGTTGGTTCATGATTTAGAGGATTCAGTCTGTAGTTGGTTGCAAGGCAGGAAGGGTCTGGGCGGATGAAGGCTTCTGGTGTTATGGTGGTCAGGAAGCAGAGAGCAAAGAGAGGTATCAGGGAGAGAGAAGCACCTTTCCAGGCCCCATCCCCAGCGACCAGCCTCTTCTAAGCAGGCTCCACCACCTAGCAGCACATCCAGCCATGAACTCATCATGTTTATGGATGAATCCATGGATGAGTATCACAGCCCATGATCCAGTCACCTTTCCAAAGTCCCCTGCCCTTTCTCAACACGTGACATTTGGGGACACATTCTAGATCTAAACCATAACAGTCTAGAAGGACCAGGTAAACTCACCAGCAACCCAAGATGCTGGCCCAACTCTAGGACCGTTGAGACCTGTCATCTGAGTGAATGTAGAAGAGGCCATTTAATCTGTCTTATAGGTCACTTCCTTGTACCCTCCCACGTGGCCTTCCTTGGGCACCCTGAAAGGATTGGCACTCCTTTCCTTATCACTCTCTGTCTCATCACATCCTCTTCGCGGAGTCAAGGAGGGGCTCACGTTACACAGGGCTGTGGAGGATGAGTAGGAGTTTACTGCATGAAGGAGGGTAGAGAAGTAGAGGATACCAGGAAGAAGGACTCAACTACACAAAGGTGCAGAGCAGGATAAGTGCAGTGGTCAGGAGAGGCTGGGAAGGGTGCTGTGATGCCAGAGAAGGGATTCCTGGTAGGGAAAGGTGGGTTGGTGCTACACTTGTAGGAGAGGCAGGTGAGAAGTGGATTTTCCTTTCCCCAGGTGCCTGAAGCCCATGAGAGGTGGAAATAGAAGAGGGAAAGGGCCTGGTTGAGGGACAATGCAGGAAGCCCAGTACTGTGTTGCTGTGGTGCTGTGAAGCTGGGATCAGATTCCTTGTCTTCCTGAATGTGAAAGTACACATCTGTAATGCCAGCACCCTAGGAGGCTGAGACAGGAAGATCACAAGTTGAGTCCAACCTGTATAACTTAGCGACTTAATGAGACCCTCTCTCAAAACAATAAGACCAAAAAAGAGGACCAGGAACATGGCTCAGTGCAAAGGCTCTGAGTTCAATCCCCAGCACCACAGAAAATAATTTGTTCATATTGGAAAAAATGATTGAAGCCTAGTAAAAAATGATAGCTCAGTTTCACATATAATCAGTGATTTAAAACATGCAGAAATAATCACAACAAATAGGTGCTTTCCCTTGAAATGGAACTGAAATTTACTCACAGGAGCAGGCATCAGAAATCAGGAGGTTCACAGCTGTAAGGCCACCAGGAGATGAGGGGAGAGGAAGCCACTCCGAGGGTCAGAACCTTGGATGTCGTTGGTGTGTGACTGGAAACACTTGTGTATGCCTGTGTGAGACTGTAGATTTCTATACTCCTCATTTCCACTCTGTACCATCTTCTGCATTCGCCTTGTTTCCCTTCTGGGATGAAAAATCACACATATCAGGCTCACTTTGTTTGCTGATAAATCAGCTACATTGAACAAATCTGTGTTTGCAAAGCATGTTTTAAAGCAAAATTAACTGCATCATCTGAAGAAGCTGAGACCAATGTGACTCCTTCCATTTAAAAATTTTTTCTTTCTTTTTTTCCAGTACTAGAGATTGAATCCAGAGCCTTTGCACTGAACTACATCTTCAGCTTTTTGAATCTTTAATTTTGAGGCACAGGTCTTGCTAAATTGTCCAGGCTTGATCTTTTGATCCTTTGGCCTCAGCCTCCCAGAGTGCTGGTGCTAAGGAAATCATGCACAATATGGCAGTCCTCTGTCTGCTGTCAATCCCTTTTCCACTATGTTTTTGCCATAAGTTGTTCTGTTCAACCAGTGTAACTGTTGGAGCTGCCTGAAATTCCTACTAGATGTTTCAGGAATGTTTTTTTAACCTCATCCTCCCACTTCTGTGAGCATGCTCACCTGGTGTGGGTTTCAAGAACGTTCTGTAAACCCTGCCCTTCTGCTTCTGTGAGCATGCTTGCTTAGCATGTGGGCCCACCCCCTACCCTACAGATTTCTATATAAGGCTACTACCATCTCTGCTACAGGTTCGGACTACAGAGTAAGAACTCCTCTGAACCCGCTGGCATAATAAAATTTCCCTCTGTATCTCTGAGTGCTGTTCTCTACTTCTTTGTGTCTGGAGACTTTCAGATAGCTGTAACACTTGGTTGTAACAATGAGCTGTTGCACTTTGCTGTAACACTGGGATCAAAAGTGTGTACTACCACATGTGACTTCCCTCAACTTTTTATACAACATTTCCCCAGTACAACTATACTGTCATGGGATAAAACTGTTGTGAAATCTCCTTTAAAGATAAGGAAGCCCTGTTTCCAAACATGCTCTTGTTTTGTTGACATTGATCTTGCTTTGGCATTGTCAGTGTTCCTTGCAGTGGTAAGTGATGGGACAGCTCATCCCACCCACCTTTCCTTATTCTACTCTGTATTTGGGTTTTCTCTGAACCAACCTGCTTTTGCTGTGATCTGTGGTCTCCCTGTGCCAGCTGACTCACCTCTGGCAGAGGGAACTAACACGGAACTCAAAAGTACCAAAGTCCAAACGTTCACATGATCTAGAAGTGGGCAGTTTCTTTCCACTAGGGCATCCTTCACCCCTACTTGGGAAAAGGTGTCCCTTTTGGGTGGACACAGGTCTGCTGACAGGATGTGGCTGCTCTGCATCCTCTGGCTCTGTGCTGGCTGTGTGTGCCTTGACCCACAGTTCTGAGAGCTGGGCTGGACACCAACGTGACACTGTCTAAGACCCGGACACATAGGTACAGGGAACAGGAAGTCTGCCACAGAGACTGACCCTGTGTTTTCCAGAGAGGGGACACAAGCTGAGCCACAGTCTCGGGAAGGGACCTGAGCCAGCTCTGGCTTCTAAGCAGCAGTCAGGGCCAGGAACTGACCCTGTCACCATGCTGTGTGTCTCCAGATAATGACTATGCCCTCTGAGCTCTGTCTGCTGGGCCTGGGGGTATGTTCTCCTCCTGTCCAGAAAGGTCTTGACATTTTCAGGCAAAGCTAGAAATTTCCAGGCCACCCAGGGAACTTTGCCTCATATCTGCTGACTTAGAAGTCCCCAGAATGGCCTGGAAACCAGAATTTCCCAAGAGACTCTGGTTTCTGGGCAAGATAGGTAGGAATTTTAGAACTCTTCTCAGGCCCAGACGTTTGCCACCAAGGAAATAACTGCAGAGTTGGGGGATGCACCAGGGGAAGTGGGGTTGCAGGAAGCAGAGTAAGTAGCTCCTCTCTCTAGCTATCTCCTCTCTCACCTAAAGTGGAGATGCCGAAGAACACAAGAGAGACCTGGAAAACCATTGATGTAGTCGTGTCCCCACTTTACAGATGAGAAAGCCAAGGTCCCCTGAGGGTAAAGTGCCTGGTAGTGATCTCATCATAGGAAGAGATAGGGCTACTTTGTAAGACAGGAACACTTGGGCTTGTGGCACAGAAAAACTGACATCCTATAGCTAGGGCAGAAGAATGCAGGGCAAGGCTGGCTGTTGGGTTGTGCTTGTTGTTTTGTGCTTAGGATCAAGCCTGGGGCCTGTACAGACAGAGCCACAGGGTTTAACAGCATCTTCACCAGCTTCATGGAAACCTGAATGGAAACATAAATGCAAAGAACAGACTCAGTATCAGAGAGGAAACCCCACGAGAGGCTTAAAACTCTAGCCCAAAGGATGTGGGGGTGTGTCCCCTGTCCAGCTCATGAGGCGAAATCCTTAGCCCAGCACAGGCACTGGGAAGGTGGGCGGGGCGGGGGTGGGGCATGAGAAGGCCAGAGAGTCCACAACATGGTCTCCTGGAAAGTGATACCAGCAACCTTGGCACTCTCTGCTCCTTTTCTTATGCTCTTCTGGCCTAGGACTTGAGCCTCTCGACCTACAGCTGGGTTAAGAATCTATCTGAGGCCCAGGTGCTGTGGGACAGTTGCTGGGACTGACTGAGATGGCAGGGAGTCTCCGAGGGTGAAGAAAGTATCATCTTGTGTTAGAAGAACAAATGAAAGTATGAGGGTGGTGGTGCCTAACTTTGAACTGAGGCTCCCCAACTTCACCTCTTCGTGGAAATTTGCATTAAAATCAGAGGTAGCATAGTCCTGAGGTTCACTTCCATTTCTACACCCACTCCCCCCGCCCCTTCTGAATGGGTACCTGGGCCCCTGAACTCTCCACCATGTCTGCTCTGGAAATCACACCCAGTGAGGGGACTCAAGAGGGAACAGGGGCTAGGAAGAAGCAAGGGTGGCTTCTCCTCTCCATCAAGGACCTTTCTAGTTGTGGGCCAGTGAAAGCCCAATTCAGCTGATTGTTAATAAAAAATTGAGAAAGGTGTGCTCTGCAGCCAGGAGACATGGTTATCTGTTTAGGTTGGCAGGGACATTACAGCCAAGCTTAGCAGATGAGGCTGTGAGGATCTCAGCAGGAAGATGGATGACATTCTTAGAACATTCTAAAACTGGAGCCATCCATAGCCTCCTAAGGTAGCTGCTTTATGGTCATCACCAAGCTGAGAAGGGGCAATCTTCCGTGTTGTCAGAGGTGCGCCCTTTAGAATGTAGGTCACTAATCAATCAAATTAAAATGGAGTAGTTCTGGCCATCTCCCTCCCTTGGAAGCCTGACAACAAACCTCTTACGGCATGTTACTTGGAACCAGTGGGAAGTGCCCACAATGGCATCTATGTGGCCTGTGCCAGCAACATCTGAGTTTTGGATGAAGAGTCATCATCACTTGGCCATTCTTGTCCTCAGCATAAATTAAAAAAAAAATAGGTGAAGCAAAGTTGCAAGGCCAAAACTTAACAAAAACAGCTATCAACAGCATCACATTTAAAATGTGTTCGAGGTCAAATATCTTACGTTATCTCTAACAGTTCTTTCCACACCACCTAATTCTCCAGGCTAGTAATACTCTAGTATGAACAAGTCACAAAGTAATAGGCTTTTCCAGAGCAACACAGCAGAGATAATTAGATCAAACTCACCATCCACTGGTCAATCAATGGCCAACTGTGACTCTCTGAGTTACATTAGGCAAATTACTTCTCCTCTTCCATACTATTAATTGGAAATTCAATGTAGCTTTTGAAGACATTCACACACAGTTTTGAAGCCATTAATTAATTCCAATATTATCAAGCCTGTGTACAAAAATTTATATATACCATCAATACTGCTGAAGTTGGAATGTTCTCAAAAAGTACACCTCTATTTAAGATTCCTTATTAATTAATAACATAATTTAGCTTAACACATTTGTTGAATACATGATATGTACTGGATGCATTGGGAAGATGGTAAGAAAATATTCCCCATGAAGTTACCCCAGCTCTCCAATAAACTAATTAAAGATCTACTTCAAATTCGAAGCAGTGAGGTATGCTAAGCCTCAGTCCCCATGTGATTTGGAGGGAAGGTAATTTTGAAGGCTTTAAAATTTTTTAATATCTATAAATATTTTAGTACATTAAATGAATGAATATTACAGTTAACCCTCATTCAGTGACAAAAGGTGAATATAGCCTAGACTGTTATTAACAGTGTCATGGGAGTATAACTTACCACTGCCATCTAATCTGTGGACAATTGGCCCTTTAAAATTATGTTTGCTGATAAACATTTTCCTGGGACTCCTTGATGGATTCTTTTTAACACCCTTTCCTTTGGCTGAGAGCCTTGAATGAAAAAACTAAGTAACTCAATCATTAGTTGAAGAGCAGAAATATCAACACTTCTATAGGCTGTTAGCTTCTTGGTCCTGATAGACATGCAGTACCACTGGTCTGTCTGCCCATTCTATAATTAGTCCCCTGTGGAAAATATACGTGATCCAAGCTGCTGCGAAAATAAAGATCACCTCCAGTTAGCAAGCTACTGAAACCTGTGTGATAAGAATCTGAGTGACATTTGCCCCGAAATTTGGGGAAATCGTGGACTTTCTGCTCTCTGCTGACTATGGAAGGGTGGCCTAAAGTGCCCTTTCTCCCCAGTCTTCCAGAGAGAGTTTCCCCATTCTTCCTTCCTGCAGGATGGTGGGTGGCCCTTGCTGCTCCACCAGACCAAGAGGAAGGGGGCATCCCGCACCCCAGCCCTGGTTCCTCTTTCTCTGTCTGAGGCTGAAAGCATGAGGCATCCCATGGAAGAATTGTTTCTCTTCTTTTTTTTCCGAGTTGTGTTCCACAAAGCATCTTGAGAGCCCCCGAGGCCAGTGAATGGACCAGAAGGAGGAACAGTCACACCTCTCTGACAGGTGTTGCTCTTGCCTGTGCCTTTCGGGGCCCACAGCCCACCTCCTCCCTGTCAGAATCCTTCCAGATCCCCTCCAGCCCCTCTGCTCCTTGGTGGTCTGTTTGGGGATGTTTACCCTTATCTCCAATCGTTACAGCTGATAGGCATTTCTTTGGAAAAGTTGTCTGACAGATTTTCTTTAAACTCTTTTAACAAGGATGAAGGACCTAAGGAATTGGAATTATCTTCGTGGCCTGGGAAAGGGACAGGCACAACATTTAGGAGGAGGACTGTGATGTCTGTATGTTCTCACACGTGGGTGTCTCCTGTAGGCCTTGAGTCTCAGACTCCTTATCTGCGGCACCTGTGTCTGAACATATTTCTGCACTTAAATAATGATGTAACTTTTGAAAAGTTGCAGTTTGGGGTCTGGAGGTGTGGCTCAGAGAGCGCTTGTCTAGCATGTGCAGGCCTGGGGTTTACTCTCGTGACTCTCACCTCACAGGCTTGCTGGGAGGGGAGGCCTGGGGACACCCAGCTCCTGGCCCCAATCTGTCTCCACAAGCACCAAGTTGGTCCTTTCTCTTAGGAATGGGAGGGGCGTGACCTGCCACACTCAATCACCAGCCTGTCATGGCAGCTCACGGCCCTATCTCAAAAGGCTCTTTCCTGATTGCTTCCTTTCATCTTCCTCCCTTCATCCTCCTGCGACACAGCATCCTGTCACTGTGTCTTCACTCCCACACCTCAGCTCAGGCGCGCCCACACGTCTGCACCCCACAACCTTTCCCGTGGATGTCCCAGCAAGGAGAGGCACTGATCAGCCCGTCAAGACCTTCTCAACACTGTCCAGAAAGGAACAAAGTGAAAACAAATACCAGTCTCCTGTAGCAGATGCAATAATTCCATCTACAAGGATTGACATATGCAGTGAATGTTAAAAAAATATATTATGGCAGAAGACACACTGCCATGGGTCCCCCTCATTTAGAGCACACTTAGCCCATGTTCTTGCTACTTTCTGAAGCACTTCTGGAATTCTCTTTCCTCAGTGTCTTTAGTTTCACTGTCGTCTCTGGCTGGATGTCCCAAATCGATTCAAGACATTGACCTTTCATAATCATTTTGACTTTGGGAAAGAGCTAGACATTGTTTAGTGGTGGACAAGATGGGTCAGGATGCACCATGATGTTTTAAGAGCTTGACTTGCTGTTCAGCTGGAGCACTCACTGTGGGTTTGATCACACTTTATAAAGACACCCATGACAGAGCGCTTCCAAAACTGCTTCAGACAGTAGCAAAATGACCGGATCAGTGGATTTAAAGACAGTGAGAGCATTTTAAATGGGAGTTAATGGCAATGTAATGTATCTTTCACCGTAATAACTTTTTTGTTTTTCACTTAAACATTTTATTTTATTATACTGCATGTGTTTGAAGATACTAATTAGTAAGTTTATTGTAAGAAAGATAAACCCTTTAAATTCAAATAAGCCTTCAGAACTCTCCAGAAATTTTTAAAAAATAAATATGGAAAAACCATCCATAATGATAGATTCTAAAAATCTAACTTTATATAGTATGTTATATAGATCAATATCCCTCTAAAACTTGTTATGTTTGAGAAACTGCTTTTTATACCTTGGTGCCATTTCTGAAAATTCACATCTTAGAACCTAGGAGGGTTTTCACAAAAGTAGAAACTAAGCTCTGGGGTCATGATCATCACCTCGCTAAGGCTTTTATGATGTTAGAATGTGACGGGCTGAGTGCCACACAGGGCACCATCTTACTCTGTTGTCACAGTAACTCTACGAAGCAGTTCTCTTATTACCTTGTTTTGCAGATAAAGAAACCGAGGCACAGAGGAGCTAGAGGACTTACTCTAGGTCACATGAGCTGTAAGTAATGGAGGAAGGGGTGGAAGATAGGATAGGATCAGACTGCAGAACCCACCACTCGCTGAGCCAGACCTTCTACCTACAGTAATCTGAGCCACGTCCTGTGTGGCCCCCACACAGCCCCTACCGAGACACTGTTCCCAGGCCTCCCTGCCACGCCCCGGTGGCAAGGTTGGTGGCATCACGGGATAGTGAATGGGGCATCCTGTTGAGGTCCAGTTGTTTGGAGAAGGGAACAGACATGGCAGAACTTAGAGACAGTTCGGTTCTTGGTCTTCAGGCTAAGGACTTGTATAAAAAAATGTGATTATTTCACTGTGGAATCTGTGCTCTGGTGGTCACAAGGTTGAGTCACAGGGTTGAGAAGATGCTTGGAAAGAGAAATAATGAAAGCTCCTGATGGAATACTGCATAGCTGACTTCTTCACTCCTGCTGACCTCTACCGAGAGGAATGAATAACAATTGAAAATTACCTGAGGGAATACTGGAGGGAAGGAGGTTCAAAATTCATCATATATACAATTGAGTCTAAACATGCTGAAGAGTCTAAAAACAGCTTTGTAACAGCCAACATAACAGTAAGATTTTACAAATTTCTCAAAAGTGGCTAAATAATTTTAAAATTCTAGTTCAATATAGCAACATTTATTTGCTACTATGCATTGAATTTCTGTGCTGATATGGGGAGATGAAGACAAATTTATCTTCTTTCCTCATACACAGTTAGTCAGAGCAGCCAACAAGCCAGAAATATGACACACAGTGCATTTAATTGTGTAGATGCAAAAACAAAATAAAATACAAGCGGAAATAAATCAAAAGAAGGGATCAGGAGAGTCATTTATTCCATCTGTAATCGAGAAGTTTCTTGGCCACATTTCCAAGGATAAGCAGACATTTTCTCACTGGGCAAATGGTAGAGTTTCAGGCAGAGAAGTGAAGAATGTGAAAGGAGATTATGGGAGAGGCTGGAAATGGGAATGGATTTCAGGAAGTGAAATTGTGGGCAGAGTTGGCTGGCAGCTACTATATTTGAAGCAAGAGATAAGGAACTGTTAGACTACATAGCTCCTGGTGCTGCTGCAGGAAAAAAATAAAAGATTTGAGAGACAAATAACTACAACTGATAGGATCTGGAAGATGGTTGTCTGACTCAGAGACAAAGGAGGTGAAGGGGGACCTCGGAGATCTGTCCATGGTGACTGACATTGCCAGCCAGGAAGGCAACTGAGATGGTCCATGGAGGACCAGGTCCTGGAGCAAAGGGGACTGAAATAAATAAGGATGCCACCTCAAAGAGGCTGTTTGGGGCAGAGACCCCAGCGCAAGAGTCTCCAGCTCTTCCTCACCACTAAATGTCTGCCAAAAATGAAAAGCACAGGGGGCATGGCAGTGGACAGACCGTAAGGTGGCCCCAGGGCTTGCACCACACCCTGATCTTGAGTGGGGTGGGTTGTGCCTGTACTTGCATTTAACAGCAGAACCTTATAGAGGTGATGGGATGTCACTGCGGGGGAAGGCCCTGTCCTCCATCCACCCTATTCCCTCCTGGTGCTGGAATGAAGTGAATGTCCATGTTGAGAAGCCCCCCTGGAAGCCATTGTTCACAGATGTGCAGGAGGGTAGTGTCCAGGTGATCTAGCCAGGGTCTGGCCATAAGGAGAGTGACTCTACCCAAAGCCTGGTGAGCTGAGCAGCGAGTACTTCCCTATCCCTGCTCCAGATGAGAGGGAAGCCCCACTGCCTCCTTCCCTGCCGCCAGCTCCAGACTAGAGAGACTTTGAGATAATGAATGTGAGGTAATGAATTCCATTATACTTACGGAAAGTTGTTACAGCAACAATCAGAAACTAATACAGTCCACCTGGTAGTAGAAAGATCTCAGCAGAAAACTGCTTTCGCCTCCAAGGTTTGGAGGACTGGAAGGAAAGGAAGACATGAAAGATAGGTCCAAAGTGCTGTGGGATGAGGAGGCTGGCTCTGTTTCCTCCCACTTCCCAGTAAACTCCCATCCAAGGCATGTCAAAGCTTCTTGTAGAAAAAGACATTTCTCAGTCTCACTAAGAAAAACACGGGTGAAGACAGGACTTTCTTTGTGTGCCAGCATCTGCCCTGTGTGGGGGACTGTCTGCCCCTCAGAGGAACTATTCTCCACCACAGAGTCAGACCAGCACTTAGAGCCGCAGGACACAGTTCAGGTACACACAACTGTGTCTCCTACTCCAGGACACAAGTTACTTGGTCTCCGATGACCCTAGGTTCCTCCTTATTATTTTCCAAAGTTGTAGCTGCTTGAAAAGAAAACCATTCTCCTTTGCACCCAGAAATCATAACTTCTTTCAACTCTTCAAGTACGATTCAGTGCTATTTTAGGTTAAAAAAAATTAAGAGGAACCTAGCCTTATTTCTGTCCCAGAATTACATATCCATTTGTACACACACATACATACACATGCACACATACATACAATTATATGCAAACCCACATGCACACAAAAAGACTGGTAATATCCATTATGGATTACATTATTACATGAGAAATAATTATTATTTTGCTGCCTTGGTTGCTTGCCATCATGGGAAATCATGATGAAGAACTCAATTTTTGCATAGATATAAAATGCACATGTAGCTCAGTCACGCTGCCACTCACCTGGCAAGTGCAAGGTCCTGAGTTCAACCCCCAGCTCCACCAAAAAAATAAATAAGATAAAATAATAAAGTAAAATGCACAAAGTCCAAAACCGACCTAGTGAAAGTCACTAGCAACCCTCTCCAGCAAAAGGTTTAATAGGCTCCACCACACTTAGGGTTAATAAGAATGAGCTGCGGGCTCATAAGAAACCATGCTGAATGCAGGAGGCAGCCCTCTCAGCAGTGACACAGAGGAGGGGCACCGTCACCCCTCAGGATCTGTGGGAAGTCAGTTCTAGGACTCACTGCACGTAACAATCTCTACTGATGCTCAAATCCTTCAGAAAAGGGTGTAGCATTTGCATAGAACCAAAGTACATCCTCCCCTACATAATATTAAAATCATCAGATAACATGATTCCTTATGTGACATAAATGTTGTGTAGTGCTGTTGTTTTGAGAACAATGTCAAGAAAAATGTTTGTACACATCTGTAGAAGCACAATTTATTTTTCCTAATACAAATGTTTGATCTGAGGTTGGTGGATGAAGATCCCACTGACACGAAGGGCCAAGTACATTGTCATTTGCAGTTTAGGAAAAGACAAACGAGGGCCTGGGTGATCAGGGGAAGCATCAAATTGCACCATCCATGCAACTGCATCTGTCTTTCACAGGGACAAGAAGGAACAAGACACCAGCTGTGTTTTTTGGCCTTTCCCCCAACTTACATGTAAAAACCACAAAGGTAAAATAAGAAGCTCTGTGGCCACAAGAAAAATGCTCTGTTTTTAAAAGATTGGAAACTCTGGGCACCAATCAATGCACATACAGACTCTGTCCTGCCTGCAGAAGGCCATTTGGCTCTTCAGTTTGATGTGTCGAGAGTCCACAACATGCTGCCGGACACCACCCCTTCCTGTGGGGGGTGCTAATGGCAGAAGTTGGACTAGGCCGGTCCACCATGTAACCTCCGTGCAGGGCACAGTGGGGGCCTCATACTAGACTTTACCCATGGGCACAGTTGAATGAGTGGATAGATGGATGGATGGATGAGTAGACTGATGAATGACTAGATGGATGGATATATAGATGGATAGATGGATGGACGAATGACAGATTGGTGAAAGGGTGGATAAATTAAGGGTTGGATGGGTGCAAAAAGCCCAACTCAAGAGAGGAACAAGAATAAGCTCAGCTCCTTTTAATCCTACTTCCTGTTACCTGCATAGACTTCTGGGCATCCTAGGCCTACGAGATGCAGTGAAAAAGACTTAGTTTCCCCTTGATTGTTTCTAACCACATAGTTCCCAAACGTATTTTAGAATGACTGCAGGGCTGGGAATTTAGTGCAGTGGTGCTGTGCCTGCTTTGTTACCACAAGATCCTGAGTTCAATCCCCAGTACTGCAATAAAATAAATAAAATAAAATACTAAAATAACCATAAACAAGGGATGCTTGTTTTGTTTTTGCATCTGGTCAAAGAGCTTCCTCAGAAAGCAGTACTTTGAAAAATGGACACCTTCCTGCCACGAGGAATTCTTTCTCAGTGGGTTCACATACCTCGGCCCTAAGCAGATGCAGAGGGTCAATAAGAGAGGGCAGAATCCTATCATGTACTGCAGGAGGACAAATTAATAAATGAAACAAAACCAAGCCTGTAAAGTGCCTCTCCAGGCATCTGAATACCATGGCTCCAGGCTCCTCAGTCTTATCCGAGTCCTGGAAGTTTCACCAGAACCTCTGACAGCCTGGCTCACCACAGCCGATCTCCTGATGGCCACATGGCAAATGGGTGCCAACCTCAAGTCTGCTCCTACAATCCAGGACACGTGGCTTCACGCGTGAGAGAAAGCAGTCCTCCTCTCCTCTTGCGCAGAGCCATGATCTCATCCTCCCTTCCCTCCTGTCTCCAAAATGCATTCCTTGGAGGCCAAACAAAGAGGTCGTGGGGGAGGCTGGGGACGTCATCGGTGAGAGAGTGTTTTGTTCGGAAGTCCCTTTGGGTGGGGACAGCTGCCAGATTGGCTACGTGAAGACGATGACAAAGCCAGGGTGATCCAGAGAGAGGCAAATAATGATACACAAACTTTTTCCACCAGCTTGATCCTTGGAGAAAGCTGCTTCCAGATGAGGCCTTTCATCGACTTCCTACGGAGAGACGGCAAGGCGCCCGGCATATGTTCTGCACGTCTGGGTCGCCCAACACCAGCAGGCAAAACCCGTCAGCCCTCGGCCGCCCAGGAGCTGCTCACCGAGGTGCAGACTGCTCAAAACCTTGGCTTCCTCCTGCCCAACTCCCGGTCCGTGTCACCCTCCACCTGCTCCCCCGCTGGAGAATCCTGGGAGACACAGCTGGCTGCTTTTCTGGTGACCTTTGGAGGAGTACACAATCCCATTGTTGGGACAGACTTTACCCATCAACCATTTTGAGCTTTTCATTTTACAGAGGAGGAAAGTGAGATGAAGATTGGGGAATGAGGGGCCCAATTGGACCCGAATCGCAGCACCAGTCTTGTGTTCTCAGCCACCCTGAGGACCCGCTCAAAGCACAGCTAGGCTGGGAAAGCTTGGCATCAGTGGACTTCAGTTATGGAAATCGTGTCTCCTCCATTTCTGAGAGACAGCCAAATACACATCCTATGCATGAAACCTAAGCATGAGAGCTTGGCCGATCTGGCCAATCAACAGTGGCTATGGAGAAGGAGGAGCACCATGATGGATTCGTGATGTTCTTCATGGACGGCAAGCCAGTGGCCACTCCGGGCTGGGATGTGAGGGCCACCGCAATCTGGCCTCTTCCCACTCACCCAGCCTCATTTCCTACCTCCCAAATTAGGGTTCTCAGCTAGAGTTAGGATCCAGCGTGACTCTCTAGTGACCTACAACTGTGCCTCTCCCTCTGCCTCAGTTTTCTGGCTCTGTGTATCTTCTGGTCTGTAATGCCGTGCAGGATTTGCTCCATCCATCAAGTCACAAGCACAACAACTCTCCCAAACCTCCCTGACTCCCACAGCCCACACAGAAAATCCCTACATTAACCATGTGTGGTGACCTGCAGTCCCAGCACTCTGGGAGGATGAGGCAGGAGAACTGCAAGCCCCAGCCCAGCCTGGGTAATTTAGCAACTTAGCAAGATGCTGCGTGAAAATAGAAAATTGAGAAAGAGTTAGGGATGTCACTCAGCGTGGAGGTTCTGGGTTCAATCCGCAGTGGCACAAAATAACAGTAATAATAAAGCAGCCACATTGTGATTAGGCCACACAGCTTCACACCAAATGATATGATCTTGTTCTGAGCCAGAGGGAGTTCCTTGGTGCCAGATCTTTGCCCCAGGCAGGAAAGATTTCTTGGTATCCCCGGGAGTAGGCTGTTTGCAACAAGGAGTACAGTTGACCTGAGCACTGAGTTGGAGTTTAAAGTGCACGTAGGTGTTTTATTAGTGAGAAGCGAGGAGGACTTGGGTTCCCTCTCTTCACTCTTCCTCCTCCTGCCCTCATCCACAGGCTCCTGTAGATCACACTGAGGCTCTGACAAAGGCAACATTTTCTAAAAACGCAAACCCAGGTACTGTATATAGCTAAGCAAATTAATTTAATATAAGTTCTCAGCAGCTGAATAAGGCAAGGAGAGAGATTTTTCAAGGCTTCCTGGTATAATTCCGACCCAAGCCAAGCAGATGTTAACAGTCGCTTGTGCTAGGACTCTGTCCTCAGAACTTAGGAAGGAAGTCGGATACAGATAACACCCCTTGAGACTTCAGTTCGCTCTTTAAATAGAAAAATAATCACGCAAAAATGTTCTCAATTTCTTCCCCTTAGCGAAGATCCACAGGCTCTTTATTACCAAGGAAGAAAGTCCAAAAATTATTAACACTGGTACTATGATGAATAAAAATATCACCAAAACTATGAACTATTTATCCAGCAGCTATCTCCTAGAAAGCAAACTCAGGAATGTGTGGTAGGGAGAGCAGAAAGAGGAAATAAAACTTTGGTATCTTTTAGCATTATTAAGATGTCTTACATATTTTTCAAATTTATTTTAAGAGGATTATTAATGTTTTTTGCCAACAGACTGACTGGGAGACAACTGAAACCCTCTCATCCACTCCTTCCTCAACAATATATATATATATATATATATACACATATATAATTTTTTTGAGATAAGATCTTGCTTTATAGTTCAGGCTGGCCCTGAGGTCACTCTGTAGCCCAGGCAAGCCTCTAACTCAGCAATCCTCCTGCCTCTGCCTCCTGAGTGCTGGAATTATAGGCGTGAGCCACCACGCCCTGCACTGTGATATGTGGTACTGATTGCCAATTTGCGTGAGTCACCATGCCTGGAATTGTTGTATGCAGTTACCAGGGATTGAACCAGGGACCTTGAGCTTGCTAGGCAGACACCGGAACCACTGAGCTAAATCTCCAATTCAATAATATTTTTTTTCTGTAGTTGAGATTGAACTCAGAGCTTTCCCACTAAGCTATATCCCAGCCCTCTTTTATTTTTTATTTTGAGACAGGATCTCACTAAAGTTGCTAAACTAACCAGCTTGAACTTGAACTTGCAGTCCTTCTGCCTCATCCTCCCATAGTGCTGGCATTCCAGGCAACTGCCATTACACTCGGCTTCTCTTCTGATGTCACCTACACTCCCAGAGACAGGTCGGGAGCTCCTCTGTGGGATAATCAAGTGTGTCAGCTCCACTCAGTTTGGGGAGGTGTTATCTCAGGTATATTCATCCTTTCAGGTCTCCAGACCAGTTCTTGGGACCACAAAGGGCTGTCCCATGTGTTATACCATGGCTTGGTGGAGTCTGTGTATACAGATACGGGGTCACCCCTCTCTCACGGGGGGAGCTCCTGCCTCAGTCCATGCCAGGGGCACACTGAGTTCAACCCTAGTCTGGGCAATGTAGAGACAGCAAAACACCGTCTCAAAAAATAAAATTAGAAAAAGAAAAGAGTCCCGTGATGTAGTTCAGTGGGAAGGCCCTGGGGTCAATCTCTAGTACCTTGAAGAAGGGAAAGATGAGAACAGAGCATGGGTGGGCCACGGAATGCAAAGCAGGTGGCCATCTGGTTGTCGCTGGTCACAGACAGGTGGGAATCCCGTGAGGGCCTGGCCTCCGGTGGCAGGGAGTTCTCCGAGAAAGGAGGAGGCCTGGCGGATGAGTCCGTGCCTTTCCCAGGCTCCTCTCTACCCGGCCAGCCGGGGACCCTAAGTGTCTGGTATCTGGAGACTGCTCGCTGGCCCTGTCCAGTCTGGCTGGAGTCTGGGAGCCAGCGTGGCAGTGTTTGTGGAGCCAGAGTGGAGATTAAGTCATGTTTTAGAGGTGACCTCTGTCCAGTCCCTCTGCAAGAGCCCTGCCCCCTCGCGTGTCCACCTACAGGCGCTGTCCTGCTCCCCTCCCACCACGCCGCCCACCCCCACGTCGCCCTCTACCCAAATGGACCTGGTCTTTGTTGCTCTAATTAGATTATCTCTGCCTTAGGGACCTAAAGGACAGTCCCAGGCAGCCCCCGCTGGAAAGGCAGGTCACATAATCCCTGTTATCAAGAGGCTTGTCATTTAGCATGTAGATCAACTAATTCTTTCAGTACCAGGGGAGCAATTGTGCATCTTAGTATTGATTGGGGGGGGGAGATACAATCGCCCGCATTCCTGAGTCAGATTAGTTTACGGAAGCTAAAAGGTTCCACTTACTATATTATGAAGCCACCCCCGCCCCCATCACAAGCTCCATCCCAATTTCATGTCACAAAGCTGGGCAAATCCGGAGGGCTTTGTGTTCTTCCACTTGGTCTAATTGTAGAATGAGCCTCCAGTTGAGGAGAAACAGGAGGGAGAGAAAAAAAAAACAGGGCTATTTTAAGAAGCCTGTATATATGTGTGTGTGTGTGTGTGTGTGTGTGTGTGTCCATGGGTGGGGTGGGGGGTCAGCCTGCTGCTCCCCACCACCCCCTCACCTGCCTACACTTCCTCCACATCCTGAGCTACAGGCTGGGGTGGCCTCAGGCTCCTGACCAACACACCAGCCCACGCAGCTTCTGTATTTCACGGTGAGTTCACAGGTTGGGCTTTCGAATGCTGCTGGGAGCATTTTAGTATTAAATAGCCTTCCAGAAAGTGAAAGGCAGAGAAAGAAAACCTGGAAGTATGGCATTAAAAAAAAAGTGCTGGGGCTGGGATTTAGCTCAAGTGGTACTACGCCTGCCTTAGAAGCACAAGGGCCTGAGCTCCATCCCCAGTTCTTGGGGGGGGGGGGTGCTTCAGAGTCAAAGACACACTGAGATTTGGGAACAGCAGAGCTGACGGCTCTGCGCGTGGAGGGCAGGAGAGGAGTCACTGGCCAAACACGCTCTATGCGATGCCAGCGACTGCCAGGGGCAACGAAGTCCGCTTCCCCCATCACCGTATGCACAATTTAGCAGCTGTTTCTGCTCTTTGCTGAGAATCTGAACTGTGCTTGGTCAGAAGAGGTAACAGGTCCCTGTGCACAACCCCCATTTATCCCCCTGTAGCCAGCCTCGGACGCACGCTGTATCCGTCATCCCCGGACTGCAGATAAAACCACCGAGGTCCAGGGAAACTGGGCGGCAGACTCAACATGGCCAAAGCAACGCGCTGCACGGCAAAGTGCCGGTCGGACTGTCTGCCTGACTCCAGGCTTGCGGTCGCGGCCTCCGCCAAAACTTGCTCCTCGCGCTTCTGCTGCCGCTAAGGGGCAGCTCGCTCCCCCATGGCCTCCGCGCTCTAGGAGATCGCTCACCTTCCAGGCACTGGGAGGGCAGCGGACAGGCGAGTGGAAATAAATCATACTCCTCCTCCAGGGACACAGACGAACTGCACCCGGGATGTTGTGTTGCCTGTAAGGTCAGACAACCAAAGTCTTCCAACGGGAGAGTGACTCAGCGTTCTCCTCGTGTCTGAGCTGCAGTACTTATTTTGCCGTTATATTCTGGGTTCAATAACGGAAGAGTTACATTTGCTGTATCTTGTGTCATAATGTCGTACGTGGTTGTCTAGATTTGTCTCCTGCGATAAAAGTTTCTCTAACTTTCAGCATAGTGTGTTTCTCTCTGTCTCTTGCTATTAGACCACAAAGGCTTCAAGAAGATACCCCAAAGATTTAGTTCGATGTCCAGCAAATTGGAGGTGCTCAAGAAATGATTGTAGCTGAGTATGGTGGCAGGTGCCTATAATTCCAGCACTCTGCGTAGCTGAGGCAGAAGGATTCCAGGTGAGAGTCCAGCCTGGGAAACTTAATGATTCAGCAAGACCTCCTCTCAAAAAAAATTTTTTTAAGAAGCATGGGGATGTAGTTCAGTGCAAAGGCCCTAGATTCAATCCTCAGGAAAGAAGGAAAGAGAGATAGAAAGGAGAAAGAGAGAGAGGGGGGAAGGAGAGAGGGAGTGGGATAAGGAGGAGACAGAAAGAAGAAAAGGAAGAACAGAATAAAGAAAGGAACGGAGGTTTATTAAAATAGAAAGATGAATGTATGAGTGAGTTAACTAATGCATGCAAAACCTTTCTTTATGCAAATTTTATGTGCACTGTACCATGAATATATACCATGGCTATGCTGTGCTTTTCTGGAGTAGGTTTGGCTTTTTCTGTTATCTTGTCCCCACCAGCCGTCAAAATCACCACTGTAATATGAGTCTGTCTACCTGTTCTTGATTCTTCTTCTTAGAGACAATCCTCAAGACAAGGGCACAAGGGACGAGAAGGTGCCACTAGCCAAAACGAGAACATGGGGCAGAAGTGCAACCCAATGCTGTTCTCATAGCTCTCGGTGTCCTCGTTCCAGAAAGCAAGCAGTTTCCATGACAACTGATTTACTCATCAACAAGCACTTACTGAGTGGGAGAAGAGTGCTAACGTACTGACTCCGGGACTTCTTACCTACGACTCTGGTGATGATATTCTTTTTTTTTAAAATTGAATTCTTTACTGGTACAATTTATATACATCTCAAAATCACATATAACATTGGGAAATTTGTACCAGCATATGCCACAAGTTAATTCTCATTTTTACCCATATCCCTACCCACTCCCCCCTCCTCCCCCCTTATACCTGCTCTTTTATTTTCTTTCTGTATCATATTTATTCCTTCCCCTCATCACATTCCCACACCAAGTTTCCTATAGAAATATTCCACTCTATAAAAGCTGTCCTACTTTCTAGAACTCATTTGCATCTACAGGTGTTCATGCCAGAGAGAAGATCCGGAAATTGTCTATCTGTGATCTATTGATTTCACTTATTAGTATATC
>PVIC010015731.1:0-34870 GCA_004025085.1 Thryonomys swinderianus
GAAAAGAAATCCTGCCTCATTGATATTAGGGTCATCCCTCTTAGAACTTAATTTTAATATATGTATGTAGCTTTTTCACACAACACTTTCCTCTAAGCTTTACCAGTAAATGCATGCATACAAAGTGCAAAAACATGCTCAGCCATCTGTTCACACACACGTTTATCAATATTTACTAAATGGCAAGAGAATCGACTCTGATTCAAAATTTTGTCCAAGTTTAGTAATTACGTGTCTCAGAGTAGATGGGAAAAGTATGTAGTGAACAGAAAGAACACATCTGTAGCCAAAGGATGCCTTAAACTCTAATTACCTCTCTCCAACTATTATTGTTAGTGAAGTATTTTAAGCATATTTAGTACAGAAATTTTTACTATATTGCAGCAAAATGGAGTAGCAAACCTGGTTAGTAGAGATGGGAGGTGGTTTTTCAATTTCTATGTTTTCATTAGTATGTTTGCAGTACATAATGATGTACATAATGAGTTGGCACTTGTATATAACACATCTTAATTTTTAAAAATTTGTTTCCCCTCCCTTCTGCCTCCTTCCCTCCATCTCTCGGTCTTCTTCCCTATTGTCTCTTTTTTGGATATCTTTCTCTTTGGAATATAAGACTGTTGATTGTAATACAGACATATCCACCCTGTAGTCTGTGGGCTGTCTGTGGTCCTAGACAGCTAATGATATTGCTCCCACAAGGCTATAAACTTTCAACACCATCATGCGATTTTTAAAGTAATATTTTTCGCAGCCAGACTGCACAGGGATCAAGTGCAAAAAAATGTAGGCAGCAATGGAGCAGATGTAAGGGAAAGCACAGAAGTAACCCAACCTTCCTCTCCCGCGGCCAGTCACCCCAAACCCAAGCATGTCTTCGTCAGAATGTGTTTGTGTGAATTGTCCTGGAAAATGTATAATTACTGATTTCAACCTCTCTACACGTGCATGTGCCTGCAAGGGCAGCACTTATTGCTATTAAGCAAACATAAATTTCTTAATTATGAAGCTTGTTATATCACTTTGTAAAACGATTTAATAGTTTTTTAGCTGCTATGATGTGAAGCACAAAAATGTCTAATGGTTTTTGCTCACGATTGTTATCAGATTATTGTTATCAGTACATACACATCACTACTAAAACAAATGGTCACTTGCATATTAGTTTTGTATAATATAACTTTGTTGTATGTTTTATCTGCAGCTCAGACCAGTTCCTCTTCACTCAGTGTGGCTCAGGTGAGCCACTAGGTTGGGTCCCATGTTGTAGTGGGTTGAGTACCGACGCTCTCCAAGTCACAGCCACCCCAGTCTCACACAACAAATGTATTTATTATGCCTGACCACATGGACTAATAAAAGAAAAGCAAAATGAAAACAGTACGATCTCTTTTAGAATGAGTTTCTCCACAGACTTGACTAAGGTCATATTTGAGAGGAGACTGTATAGATTATAGATTAGGATGGGCCCTAAATCCAACTGGTCTTTATAAGAGACAGAAAGCAGACACAGGGCCATACAGAAGGTTCTATGCAGACAAAGGCAGGCTTGGAGTGGTGTCCACAGCCAGTGTGTAACAAATGATATGTAACCACTGAGCTAGAAAGGAGGCAGCCAGCTCCACTGATAGTTTGGTTTAGCCTTCTGACCTTGTAACTGTGAGAGGGTAGGTTTCTGTTGCACAGAGATAGTTTGTTACACCATCCTTGGAAACTAACATATTGGTTATTGCAATGGGATTTATGTTATAGTTTGTTACACCATCCTTGGAAACTAACATATTGGTTATTGCAATGGGATTTGTGCTAGTTTCATCAGACTAGAGAAAAACAGAATATATCAAACAGATAAATTCCAACCCAAAGCAGGACATTTATTTTACTTTTGCACTGCTGGGGACCCAACCCAGGGCCTCACACGTGCTAGGAAGTGCTCTGCTCCTGATCTGTGCCTCCAGCCCCAGTAGTAGGCAGCTAAAGAATTGGTATTGTATCTGTGGTGGCCGAGCTTTTGAGGTAGCCTGAGAGGGCCACAGAGGGAGGAACTGGCTTCCTCCAACAGCAAGCACTAACTTTCTGTGTGGCTTTGAGCACCTTTGCCAACGGCAAACACTAATTTTCTGGATAGTCTTCCACGGTTGGTTAGTTCTTCAGATGTATGTGGCCTCCACTGCCTGTCACTTGCACCATTCAGCTCGAAGATCCCAAGCCAGTATCACACAGCTGAGCTGTGGCCAGACTCTTGCCTTTTAGTGAAAAGGTGATGACCTGTTTTAAGATTTGTTAGGAAGCAAATGGTAGCTAATTCTTAGAAGTACAGTTAGAAATATAAATCTGTGAAAGAATGCTTGACTTGCTCTCCTAAAACAGGCTTCCCTAGTTTACCTTCTCCATTAGGCTTAGGTGAAAACTCAAGGTATTATTATTATAATTATTATTATTATTTTTTATGGTGCCAGGGATCAAACTCAGGCCCTTGTGCATCCACGGTTGGTGCAGTACCACTTGAGCTAAATCCCCAGCCAACTCAAGCTATTATTAATTCCTCTCCTTCACTCTCACAATAAATTCATTAAATACTATTGTTTTTTCTTTCAAAATCAATGCTGAATCATACCTCACCTCACTCTTTCTGCTCTTCTGCCCCACTGTAGTCCACTGCCCAGCTATAATAGCTTCCAAACTACTCCACTTCTTCCAGTGTTGGCCCTTTAAAGCTGTTTTGTTGATTATTTGTTGGTAAATATAAATCATCATTTGTAACATATGATAATAGGAGAAAATTCAAGATGAAGACTCTCATGCTGACTGCTGACTTCAAAGAGATGTTACCAGAACATTTGACATATTTTGTGATGCTTCCTGAATGACCCTGACAGAAAAGCCTGCTTAGACTACTCTCCTGAATTTTGTGCTTTCAAGCTCTTGTTTTTTTCCTAAAATGTTTACCAATTTATTGCTTAGTTTTGCTTGTTTTTGTACTTTGTATAAAACAAGCAAAACACATTTATCTTTTAACTCTATACTCCCAAGGTTCACCTTTGTTAATGTGTCCAATTCATTATAGCTTTTTAAAGCCCTTTTGAATTCCCTTCTGCAACTATGTATTGACTTCTTTATTCACTTTCATTCTTCTAAAATTACAATTATTATCAGATTGCTTCCAAAATTAATTTCATTCTCCATGTGCTACTTCACTTGGAATAAATTTCAGGCTTCTTTCTATGGTATATAATTTCTTGCTCTTTCTTTTTTAAATATAATTTTATTCATTTCTGACTCATTCACTGCGCTTCCCATGAAGCACATAGCAGACAGTCCATAAATATTTGTTGAGTGAATGAACAAATAATGGTTTGACCAAAGAAGAAAAAAATAAAGAACCAAATATACTAGGCTTTGCATTTTCCCTTAGGTCAGTGGTTCAAGGCTAGAGAAAGACTTTGGCCCCACATACACGGGAACACCTGGAGACATTTTGGCTGTCACAGGTGTGTAGGGTGCTTCTAGCTGCCAGGGATGATACTGGTGAGCAGTTTAACATGAATGAGGAGATGCCAACAAAGCAGAATTTATCTGGTCCACTGTGTTAATATTGTTGAGAAATTGTGCCTTACGTTAAAAAAAGATAGCTTCAAAATAACCTTAAAATAACTTTAGCTTTCCTTATTTAGATTAAGGAACAGAACTAAAATATATTTGAGACTATAGAAGTGTTTTGTATAATAGAAATCATGGAACTCTAGAGAAACAAAATGCTGAACTTATAGGTAGACCCAAAAGGATTTTACCATTCAATTTTCCATGGCACAGTGAACAAAAGGCGTTGTCACAAAGTTAAAATACAAACAAGAATACATATACTTGGTAGGAGTTGTAATTTAGTTTTTTAAAAATCTTGCCCAATCAACAAAGTTTTAACATAGTATTATCAATTAATTGAGTTGTTAATTCCTAGCATAAAAGAGACTTTAAACTTGTAAAATGCACACACTCAACGGGTTTATCCAAGGTAGGCTGAGATGTTTTTCACAGACAAGGTAAAGTAGCAAGCTATGTATTATCCCAAAAAACACTTTGCTGGGAACAAAGCTGGAGCTTTGGGCTGCACCCCCACCTGACAAGAGGAACTTTCTAGCACAATCTCCCTTTGTGGCTTGAATTGTATTTCTAGACTCATCAACCTCCCATTGGCTGGTCTGAGGATCTACTCTGAGCCTAGCCCTGGATGTGCAGAAGGGAGCTAAATACATTTGTGTGACTCTAAGCTAGGGTCTGAGATAGGTCTATTAAATCTGAAATGGTGCCTGGCCTGCTCAGAAAAAAGCCAGAATGGTGTTCCCAACCAAGACCCGAGTTTCTTCCCATAATGTACTACTTCCTGCCAAAACATGGCTGCTTCCTACCAAGAATGGCCCTTCTCTTTCCTACAATGCTCTGCTTCCTGCCATATCCTATTGTGTCACTGCTTGTCACTCTCAAATCCACCAATAAAAAATTTTAGATGTTGCTCTTCCACCCTTCACTGCTAGCCCTGTCCTAGAAACTATATATAAGCACTGGCACGCTATATGACTCCTTCCCTATTCTCTTTGTCTCTGCAGTAGCCCGGCAGACATCCCTCTAAATGGACACCCGAGTTTAGGCCCATTTTCTTTCTTCTTTTTTCTTCTTTCCGTTTTCTTTTCTATCAATCTAAAAACCCAGGGCCCCAGGGTGATTAAATTGCCTTCATCTGCTAAGAAAATTGACTCACGGATCTTATTCCAACCGCACAGAAATTCCCTTTAAGATACATATGAATTCAACAATCAAAATTTTTACATTTAAATTGAAATTTTGAAGAAAACAAAAAAAACACTAAAAAAATTAAATTAACAATCTTTTAAGAAAGGCTTCCTGCTGAGCTTTTGAGAAGAGTTTCCTAGGCAGTGGGATGAATGATTTTTATTACCTGGAGGAATGTGTGGGCCCAGAGTCGTGACCTGACCTTCAGGACAACGCTTTCACCTCTTTCTAGCCGTCTCACCACACAGGAGATTTGTAAACACTCGATATTTGTACAGTTCTGCAAAATACAACAGCAGTGGCAGCCCGTCAGTATTATCTCTCAGGGGTGGCAGAGCATCAACAGTAGTTTATTTACATTTTATTTCCTCAGAAATCAACACCTTCACTGCAAATTTTTTTTTTTTAACTCATTTAAGTTAAAGAAAGAATAAGCACGTTGGAACTACCAAGGAAGAGCACAGTGTGGTGGTAACGGGAATCCACAGACTCCAGTGGTAACAGATAAAATAGAACAAAAATAAAGCATAGATCTTGCGCCTTTTTATGAGGATTTAAACTGTCTTCCTGCAGCTGTCAGAGCTTTGTTCTGTTTCATTTTCTCAGAACTCAGGAAGAAGTTTCTTACAGATAGCCATAAAACCTCATGGTACATTGGCAAGTCTGGAAAGGAGTGCAGAGAGACCCTGCAAGTCCATGTTACCTCAAGGACTCCATGCCACTGAGTCACAGATAGGCGTTTATTCCACTACCTTCTTCTCCTATTGAAATGACTTCCTGTTTGGGAGCAGCCCTGTCTGTGAGTTCTATTCACTGAGTGTTTTTAAATCAGTTCTCTACTTATCATGGGTTGCTTTTAATACATAGAATGCATAATCCTAGAACATTTCATTTTGGTGAGATTCTGCCTATCAAATTGTTTTTCCTGATTGGAAGCCAGTGTAGAAATAAGTGGATATCCTACAATCTATTTTCTGTGTGCCATGCAGAGAATGCTACTTCTCTCTGTGGACTCCCTCACTGGTATGGATTTATCTTATAGATTATCCTTATTTATTCTTTATGTCTCAAGCACTTGCCAGTGAACTATAGGTGCTCAATAAAATAAAATGATTGGATATTCCGTGAAGTTCTTCATGGAGGCATTTCACTCTAATGAAATTAATAAACTATAGAATAGCCTAAAGAACATAAACCATGAAAACTTTTTTTGAGCACTGAAGAACTATCTGAAAGCAAAACATTTAATAATGTGTGCCAGAGAAATCGTGGTAAGGCTAGATTGTTGCATGATGACTCCAAATACAGGTGGCCAGGCTGCCCTTTGTACTTGTCAGAGTTGGGCACTGATGTTCCTGCGGTAGGAACAGGAAATTACAAAGCTCTGAGTTGCTGGCACCCAGGAGGACACTCGTGTTTCCTATGTATCTTGACTGACATGACAGGTGCCAGCCACCCCATCCCTGGAGGCAAAGGGGAAACCAGCTGGCAGTGACTGACTTCTTGGAGGTGGTGATCCCGGTGAACTAGCTCTGTTGGAGGACTCTGCAGAAACTAATGTCTGGAAGGACTTTAAGAATGGGAAAGGGCTACCTAGCAGGAGGGGATGATTGATGCTTCATCCTCTCCTACACACCACGGCATACTCAGGAAAGGGCAAGGTGGGGATGTGGGGCTGAGATGGACAGATAGAAATAAAATAGGAAAGAGATAATGTGTAGGTGGTAAGGAATTTTTCTACTGTGCTGATAAAGGAGCTTAGATTTTTATCCATAAGACTTGAGGGGGCCCATGAAGGGTTTCAACCAAAGGCCACACTCAGATGTGTATTTTAGAGGGACATGTGGTATTGAGGAAGGAAGCGTGGGGGCAGAGTGAGAGGCTGGGCTGAGCCTCTGAGCTAAGGCAACGGGATAGGGAAGAAGACAAATTTTAGAGAAGGCTGGGGAGTATAACAGATACTTGGAGCCATCCGTGAAGAAGGAGTGGAGGAAGCTCTCTGGACTGGAATAGGGTGGATGGGTACTAGTATTGCTGAGAAGACAGATTCTAGAGAAGAGGTACGCCTGGGTGATCACTGCAGACAAGAGTTTTGATGTTGGGATTGGGTGGCTGTTCACATCCAGATGAGTCTGGCAAGTCTTAAAAACAGTATGGTGACACCAAGATGGCAGGAGGCACCTGGAATGATGGGAATATGGTCTTGCAAACATTTCCCAGAAAGAACAAAATAAGAGGTCTCCTGAGGTATGGGGCATTTAAGGATGGCAAGAGGAGATGTCCATGAAAAATTCCGGGATGGGGCTAGCCAAAAGGTAAGAAGAGAACCAGGAGAGAATGTTCTGGGAAAAGCCAAGGGGTGTAAGAGTTTCAGGAAGTGTCTCAGTATCGAATGCTAAAGAGAAATGAAGAAAGCTGAAGTTCTGGTAAACTGAATAGTGAAAAGGAAGAGAGAAAAGTTTGGAGAAGAGGAGACAGAGATATAGTGACAAAAGCAACCAGAGCCGAGATGAGACAGATAACCATATTCTTAGGATAGAAGAGAATTATATTTCAGCGCTAAAGATAAATTTTGAAATTCAAATTAGAAATTATGATCCCAACACAGGATGTTGGCATTTTGTACTTTCAAATTCCTAATCAGAAATGTGATTCACCAAGTTGTTTTTAACCAAACAAAATCTGTAGGAGGTCTTATTTAGTTTTTGATTTTAGAATAAACTGTGCATAATCATTCTCTATCCAGAGCTGTTTTGACTGGACAACCTGGGAAGATGTGTGATTTGAACCAATGAGGAGAAAAAGGAATAGAATACAAACTGAAATTAGATATGGAAATCAAAGTTTTCCATGCCCATCATCTGTGTGTAAATAAACTGTGATGATATTCGGAAGCTAAAAATTATCAAAGATATTTAATGAGAAACAAGGAAAAACAACAACACAAATGCATACAAATTTCAAAATAAATGTAGCTATTGATGTACATTTCCTCAGTGAGCTCATGAAATACACAAATGGAAATTTAAAAACATAAAAACATGGACAAAAATAAAACACCTGTGAGGCCAAAGTGTAGCTCCGTGGTACAGCATTTGCCTAGTATGTCATCTCATTTGAACTGAGTAGGTGGAGTGGCTAGTGACCTTAGTCATTCCTAACGCTATCCTTCAAATTGCTTATATGTACGTGTTTGCTGAGAATTAGGTTAGAAGGTCCCTGAGGATGGGACAGTAAGAACAGGTAGTGTGGCCCAGGAAGGGCATTTTGAAGGTGACCTCAAAAGCTGTGAGTTCAAGTTCATGTGCATTTGCTGTCTCGTTTTTAGATTCACTCAGTGAATGGGCCAGGCTCTGAGCTGTACTCTGGAGAAGCAGTGTTGAGGAATTGCACGTGTTCTGACCGACTCTCGATAGGGTGGAAGATGAGAAAGAAGAGTGCCCGAGGGCCGGAGCACTATGGGGCTCAGTGCAGCCCCTGGCCATTGCATATTTCAGGCATAAACATCCTGAAGAGGACTGGTCATTTGAGGTTGGGTGTTTCATGGCTCCCGCCTGGCAAGGACAGTGACTGTGGCCCATGGAGAAGCAGGTACTGAGCCCTCCTTAGGTCAGGGTGGTCTCCCAGGTCTGCTGTCACCCTCCTTCTCTTCTCTCTTTTCACTGAGGCCTTCTGCCAAGGGTCTCGCCATCAGGCTAACCTCTCTGGAGAGACCACTCTTGGCTTGGGACTGTGCTTCTGCTGCAGTATCACACCAAGATGGTGCATCTCAGGCCAAAGCGTCCATTCCCCTCGCGTTGTCCAAGGCATTGGGACCCAGGGCTCTTCGGCTGTTCCCAACTCCAGCCCCTGCATGTGCATTTGGCTGATTTGGAAGAGGATGCTGGGATTTCAGGTGCTCTGAGCATCACCATAGCTAGACAATGTGTGTGTTGCCTCCTCCTCTTTGTGGAGCTGAAACGTGGCCCATAGATGAAGTGAATCTTGCCACTTACTTTGAGTCTCTGCCCCACGGTCAGAGAAAAAGGTGAATATTCGTTTGAGGAGATGAAGCTCTATCTGGCAGAGGTGCATCAGAGAACCAGAAAGTTCTGACTCATCCCAGCTGTGCAAAGTCCTAATGAGGTCCAGGCCAGACCTAACACAAACCCCAAGGCTATGACTTTGTAGGGGTTTGGGCCCAGGAAACTGGCTATATCATCCTCTCCTGGTAAAGCAGAGGAGCGTGAGATTCAGCGACAGGTACAACCTGCCAAGGGCCCGTGGGCTGGACAGTGCTCCACTAAGCTCACAAACTCACCAGCTCAGTCCCTATGGATGAACCAAGAGCTGAACCTTTATGGTATTGAAATGGACTAAAGGTTATCATTGGTGACTTTTATTTGTATTTCTTTTTTTTTTCTTTTTTTCTTTTTGAGACAGGGTCTTGCTTTGTAGTTTAGGCTGGCTCTGAGCTTACTATGTAGCCCAGGAAAGCCTCGAACTCAGCAATCTGCCTGTCTCTGCCTCCTGAGTGCTGGGATTACAGGCATGAGCCACCAAGCCCGGCACTGTGGTATGTGGTATCGATTGCTGGTGGGCGTGAGTCACCATGCCCAGCATTATATGTGGTTACCGGGGATTGAACTCAGGACCTTGCGCTTGCGAGGCTGGCACTGGAACCACTGAGCTAACCCTCCGGCCCCTATTTGTATTTCTTGAAAGTGACCTCAACAGCAGTTTTAGGAGAGTGAGATTTTTTATACTACGAATGCTTCTTTATCTTCACAGAAAGCTTTCTTTAATCTCTCACAGTTTGTACTGCCAGGAAATGTCAGACTTATATGAGCCCTGGACGAGACCTAACACAAGAAGTGAAAACCATCTGTAGCGGGAGGTTCCGCTGGATCCCGTCCTTCCCCTTGGTTCTGCGCACGTGAAGCAACTCACCAGTATCTTTGCAGGGCTCTGTCTGTGGAGCTGGACCACAGGCGCATCTCTCTTCCTGACAAGGTGAGGGATGGTAGAGTTTCGCAAAAAGGCGCTGAGCTCAGGGGTATCCTTTAGGGAGAGAGCAGGCTGCAAGAGGAAAACAGGAGGAATCAATCGCATTTAACAGTTGTTACCTTTTTATGAGCTCTGAACTCTAGACAATCCCCCGCAGCTTCACTGAACTGGATTCACACAGAGTTCAGACGTGGGATTTCCCCATAGCAAGTTGCACAGCAAAACGACCTGCCTTGACAGAGAATGAACCTCTCCACTTGCTCATCACAGCAATTCATGAAGCACAGGAAATACATTCTTGGGACGTTTATCCTATAAGGATAAGATTTTGAACAGAAGTGACTTCCCCATAGAGGCAGAATATGGAGTGGCTGACTTTTCAGGAATGAATGATTCTCATGTCATTTTTCCTCTCATATATATGGGGCTGGCTAAAGTGAGGGACATTCTGCATGGGACAGAAGGATCCTGAGGTGGAAGAAAAGTGGAGAAGTAGACCAGCGTGGTCAGGGATCGGATGTCTCCATGCTTGTGTCCCCTATTTCTGTGCTCATGAGAAATTCTCCCTGGGACAGAACTGGTTCTAATGGAAATGATTCTTCTAAAACTGTCAAAGAGCTTGCTTTTAGCTCAAATTTATATTGTGAGTGTTTTAAAACTGGTGATTTTCTCTCAGGCTATATACTGGGTACATCTGATGGCTAAAAAAAACTATCTTGAAAGTTCTAAGTTGTCGCACATTCTTTATGTTAGCCCAACTGAAATATACAGACTTAATTTTCAAGCCTCCCTCCCATGTCCCAGCCTGAAAATTATGTGTTCTTTAACATGGGTTTTGATTTAAGCCAGGGGAACTGTGCCCTATGCCCATCTGTATGGAATGAAAAGAGGAATGCCTACATTGTCATGTAGGAGGCACCACGGAAGGTGAAATGATAATGCTTAATGTATCGGAAGAACCTGGCAAAACCCACCACCACCCGTCACTGTCTGTAAAGCTAAGCCACAGTTGGTGCTCACTGGGCTTAGAAGTTGTAAAGCGAGAAGCAGAGAGTCATGTATAAGCTTAGGAAGCACTAGAATAAATGGCAAAAGAAAAAGAGCCAGCAAGGGAAATGCAGCTGGAGTGATCAGATCAAAGGATGTCCAGGAAAGCGTGTTTCATAAATGCCAGAGGGAAAGATGATTTCAAAACACAAGGGTGTGACAAAGAACACTGAACTAATCCCAAGAAGGAGGGAAGAAGGGTGAGGAACAAAAAGCACTCACTACCTCTGCACATCAAAGATGCCCTCAATAGGAGATGGGGCACAGGTGGAAATGGAACTGCAGGTGTTAAAGAGGGACCAGATTTCACCCAATGGATAACTCCTTGAAAGAATATGAAAGTAAGCAATTCTATCATTCATTCTCAGAGTAAAGTCATTCCTAATGGCTCAGCATTGAGAAGAATGCTATCCTCCAAGTAAAGCACCAAAGCAAAACATTAATGTTCCCAGTAATACTATGTTTAAAAAAGGAAGAATATCTAGACCTACATTTTAATTTATGAAGGCTCCAGGTGCTTGTAAGGGAAAAGACCAATTCCATGCTAGCATATATAACAAGATTTATATAACAAATTATGGATATTATATATCTACCAACAGAAAAGCCTGGCAAGGGGTGGAGGGAGGGTGAGGATGAGAATGTTACTAGCCACAGAGACTTGATGATATTGAGAAAGTTTCACTAATTTTGTTTTAGGAATGATAATGACATTGTGGATTTTTAGAGTATTATTTTGTATTGGCAGTTTATTTTACAATGTTTCTGATGGAAATGAAGAAGTTAAAGCATAAATAGATAGAAAACATAATAAATTGACTGGAAAACCAGGACACACTGATTTTATTCTTTATGTTTTCACATAATGTTTGTTACACTTTTATGATGGATGTTTGATATCTTTTAATATGATAATTTAAAAAAATTGCAATGATAGAAGAGTTAATGAGGACTAAGGAAATAGAGATAGCAGGTTCAGTCTGGCTATAAATAGAAAGGAAAAAGATGCTCTTTCTTGGAAAAGATACAGAGCTGGGTGATTTGATTTAGCATTTGTTTTGAAGATGTAAAGGCCAGTACCACAAATGGTGGGAGACCCCAGGACCCTAGCTGGGCCCAGCCCAAGAATGAAAAGCCCAATGGTGGCTCAGGGAAGTGATGAAAAAGCCTTTACAACCTAAGATAAGAAAGCTGACTTCAATGAGAAAAGTGAGAATTTTGAATATGTCTTATGTGCTTTCTTTCAGAGTATTTGTTTGTCTCTCCGTGTATAGTTTTAGCTGTGAGACTCTTCATGTACACTTGCTGTCTTTAGAAGTTGCTAAAAATTAAGTTATGCAAGTTACCTCTAGCTGGCTAACCTACAGAAAGTAGATGAAAAGAACTAGAGACTGATTCTTTTCTTTCATGTTGCAGCTTATGATTATTAGAAGTAATATTTGGTGTAAGTATCAGTAGAACAATAACCCAAAGTCAAGGGCTCTCCCACTTGGTGTTATGAGATGCAATCTGTGTACATGTAAGGAATGCATCTCATTGTGGCATATCGCCCTTCACTTAGATTTATACATGACCTTTCACTAAAACAGGATCCAGTTCTAGGCCAGAGAACAAACCCGACAAAGGTTGATGGAATGTTCTCTTCTTTGTTGTAACGCTGTTCTGTAAGTGGGCAATGCCACTCTTAAACACCATAGTCAAAAGATCTTCAATAGCTTGCAAACCAGTTTTTCTCAAATGGCATTTCAGAAAATATTTCTAAGAACAAAACAAAGCAAGAAGCAAGGAAGAATTTATTCAAAAAATGTAAATAATAGTTAAGTGCATTCTCTCTCTCTCTCTCTCTCTCTCTCTCTCTCTCTCTCTCTCTCTCTCTCTGTCCAGGATTTCACTAGTTTAGGCTGGCCCTGAGCTCACTATGTAGCCCAGGCATGCCTCGAACCCAGCAATCCTCCTGCCTCTGCCTCCCAAGTGCTGGGATTACAGGCATGAGCCACCACACCTGGTATTGTTGTATGTGGTTACTGGGGATTGAACCAGGGACCTTGCACTTGCTAGACAGGCACCAGAAATACTGAGCTAAATCTTTGGCTCTAAAGTCCATTTTCTATACAAACACTGCAGTCACTTTCATAGGTGGCCCTGACCCACAGGCCCTGTTTTTCCTTCAACTGAGATCAAGAGAGGTGCAGGGGTCTGGTTTCCTAGCACCACTGTTAGATATTCAGTTTTGAGTATAAATATGCTGAACAGTTGGCGAGCTGATGCTAAACACTGTAATAGCTTCCCAGAACCAATGAAATTGCCTCTTTCTGCAATAAGAAAATAGTTGTTAATAAATATGTTTCTCTCTCCAGCTGCTACTTGGAATTTGACCTCAACAAAAGCTTTCTATTTGCATAACTTTTCACCAAACTCTTCACTTGGTCAGAGGTTTAAATTAATGGGTGGAAGGGGTATGGACTAAATTTATGAGTTAAAGGGCAGAATGTGTAGCAGAGTTAGAAATGTAGCACTTCCAGAAAAGGGGTTCGGTGAAATGAGAGTGAGGGCACTGAGAACCCAAACAAAAGCAGACAAGGGTGGGTAGGGGAAAGTAAAGAAGGGAAAGAAAAAAACTTGAGAGTTAAAAAAAAAAAGGAAATGAAGTTTATGTATATAGGGGTGGGGATTGTAGGGAGGACAGGAGAAAGGAGAAAAATGAGAATCATATGTCCTGTAGAGGTACACATTCTCAATGTTAAATGTGATCATACTGTATGTATAAAATGTACCAATAAAATCAATGTTTTAAAAAGGCAGTGCATACTATCTTTTTCTTGTTTGAAATATTTCTTTGGATTTCAGAGAGACTGTAAACTCTTCTCCTGGGTTTCTTTGTCTGTAATTAAGACTAAGTGGAGACCAGCCCAGGGGGTCTTCCTTTCATGTAATTAAGACATAATTGGTAAGGATTTGAGGGGATGGAAATATATCCACTTTTTTTCCCTTCTGAAGTGTTCATGCAAAGCATAACTAGAAGAATCATCACATTCTCCTGGTGATGTCAAAATTTTCTTTTCTCTAGACAGAGTGTTTTTGCATTTTAAAATCTACATGTGCTGACCAGCTAAAGCTTCCACATCTGATGCCAAAGCCACACAAAACAGGTTAGTTTTAATTGCACAGAAAGCAGTTAATCTTGGAACTGATATTTCTGCCGAAGGTTGGCACTTACTGATTTAAAAAATGTATCTGCAGGAACCTGAAGAACCCTGCAAGAAGAAAAGCAAGAACAATGGGTCCTAGAAAGTACACTCTTCAGTGGTTAAGAACTGGATCTATAGGCACCGTAAGAGCAAAACTGATAAACTCTCAACCAAAGAGAGCACTCCTGCTGTGTGCAGGAGGCTGAGCTGGGCCACTTCATGAACAAGTGGTAATCGCTACTACAGAATCATAGTTGGAGAGAGAAGAGAATTAAAATTCGGTACTGCTCTCCTTATCAGACCTTTTACGTGAGCTGCTAGGGCTTTTTTTTTGGAAGGAGCACTTGTAGAAGCCAAAGCTTTGAAGGGGCACGAAGCAGACATCAAGTAATTGTGGCTGCAAGTGTTCAAGGCCCACAAAGGAGTGCACAAAAAAATAAGTCTACAAAGAAGAAAAATAGTAGCAAACAGTAGTAAATGGTCTTCCTTTTCACCTCTTGGTTTTTAAATTGTCTCTGTGTGTGTGTGCCTATGAAAAAGAAAAGGAGAGAAACAGACAAAACAGACAGAGAGAGAGAGAGGAAAAAAGATGGACAGAGAGACAGAAAGGGAGGCAATGAATCAGGGAGAGTTGTTTAGGGACTAACAAGTGTCTCTCGTTCTGAATTAATGAAAACCAGTAAGCAGAGGCAGTTATGAAAGAGGAAAGTACTCTTAAGGATAAAACAAACTATGCAAATTTGCCAAGCCACTGTCTGTGGGCCCACTTGATTCTAAAAAAGTATTTGCAGGCCTATAATCCTTGATGAATGAGCTGGTGCTGCTCCTTTTGCTCATGATTGTACTATTTGGTTGTAATTTGGACTTCCTGTGGGATTGGTCTTGTTGAGGAGACCAGACTCAGTGGCGACCTCTCTAGTGTTCATTCTTAGACCCAGCATTGGCTTCTCCTCATGTGATGCTCTTTCTGGTTTGGTCTCTGTGAGATCATTTTTACCTCAGGCTTGTTTCTTGAGTTAAACCCAGAATTTGTTGCTGTGATCTTAACACAGCTGACATTTGGGATCACATTTGTCTTTCTTTTCTCGGCCCAGCCCATCATTCCATGGCCTTTTCACTCAAACTCTTACACTTGGCTGTGGATTATGCAACCTTGCCAACTGGAAAAAAAAACCCTTTACCCTTTATGAACATTTGATTCTTTAGCACTTGTTTACATTTTCAACCTCATCTTACCTAAAGATCATCCCTTCTTTGAATGACTTCCCAAACCCAGGAGAAAGCCCAGTAAAACAACAAAATTGATAGTTTGAAATAATTATTTTACTGCCTTTGGTATAGTTGAGAACTACTTTACTCGACTCTAAAATTTCATTCCAAGAAGGATCTGGAACAAATTAGATTTAATGGATTGGCCTGAACATTGCAGACAGTTGAATGTTTCAAAATGTTTCAAAGGGAAGAATGTGAAGTAACTGTCACACTGACATCTTCTCTCTCTTACCTAGACCAAGAAGCCCAGAGGCAGAATCTTCAGGAACATCCTTTTATGCCCTCAAGGTTACAGAAGACAGTAGGGCTGTGACCATGTGAAAACCATCATGGTAGAAAGAGAAACCCAAAGCCAGACACCTTTACACTGGGAAGCCAAAGTGAAAGTAGGAAAGAATGATCCTGAATTACTTCCTCAACCCTCTGCAGACTCCCCTTGGGCTTTGGTTTCTCTTCGTGAGCAGGTGAGTACTTTTGGAACTCACCCTTCTTTTCCTGTATTAATGGAATGTTTCAACTACTCCAAGACTTAGGTTTGATCAATGCTAAATAATTAAGTTGAATGAATCCCCTGTGAATCCTGACATGAGATAGGTGTGTACATTTACACACACACACACACACACACACACACACGGACTTCTAGGATGTGTATGTAGTCCCCCTTGTCTTATCCTAAATTAGTGGCTGATGCTGATGCTGATGTTCCATATTTGGAGGCAGATGTGGGTGAGAAATTTGGCCCATCATTTCCTAAAGTAGTCACCAGTTAAAATGATCATGCTACTGGTTTATATAGGGGATCTTTGCACCCTCTTGAAACCCAGTGAACACGAGGGTAACTGGTTTGGATAACCAAACTCAACTGCTTACTATTGTAAAAGCTAATCCACACTGGGGTCTTACTGGGTTTCAAGAGTTATGTGAGAAGACTTTGAGGCTTTATTGCCTTTGGATCACATCTTCAGTTGGTAGATAGGTTGGATTTCAGAAGGGTTGGGCTCAGTGTTTGGCATTCAGAACCCATTTCTCTTTAAAAATGATGTTTTAAATGGTAGTTGAGTCTTCAAGCCATTCCACAAAATCTCACTTAAGCCTCAATATGGTTTTGATGCTATAAAAGTGCATTTGCAATAAAAATAATAATATCCAGGGCTGTGGCCATATGAGTAATTTTAAAAAATAGAAAAAAAATCATGTGTGAAGTTCATTCTCTTGAATGTTCATAGATAGATGGAAATAGATATAACCAAAGAGAAATGAGAAAGTATATGGAAGCTTTCTAGAGTTATGAGGGGACATCTGGACATTTCAAAGGCTCTGGAGCTGGTAGCACAGATTCCTTAGAGTGGGTGGCCCAGAAAACCCTACCAAGAAAAGCTGGATGATTTCTTTTACATAAGCTGGATTTCTTTGAAATCTGTGAGGCGGTTGGGAAGATATAGTGGAGAAGAGCACTCTTGTCAGTGGTGAATGAGTACAGTGAGATGAGTGAAGAGAGGGAGAAGTTGACCAAAAAGTGCATCGGAGCCCAAGAAAAAGGAAATTGAAAGAATATCCACTGAGGAGCTGAAGAAGAAAACATGCTGGAGGAACTGTACAAGTCCCTCATCTTCAAAAAGCAGGGCTGAGGGTTTCTCTATGACAGGCCCAGGGTTGGGGTGGACTGGTCCCATGGGGTCTGGGCATTGTGGAGAGGAACTTCTCATGAAAGAGAGGTTTTGCAAGTGCTGCCCACTCTTTCTCTCCTCAGGAGGAAACTGTAGAGCATGCAGCTTACTCCGCCCTCTGCTGCTATTGCAGAACATGTGAGGGGATGTAATTCAGAAGGAAAGTTTATCTCAGCTAGTGGTTCTGGAGGTCAAGATGTCCAGGAGCATGGAGCTGGTGAAGACCTCATGAAGGGAGGATGGAAGGGATCCTGTGTGGAGAGAGGAAGCCAGAGGAGCTTGCTCTCATGACTTAGCCACTCCTCCGTGGCCAAGGCACTCTCTCTTGGACAGCAGCACTAATCCCTTCATGACCACAGGGCCTCCATGACCTAGACAACTTCTGAAGGTCTTGTCATTTCTCATCACACTGGGAGCCAGATTTAACCACTCACTGTGGACAGGACAAACCATACCACAAACCACAACACAGATAGCAAAGAATTATTACCACAGTCCATTTGTTAAATGCTGGGATTTAATTCTTGCCTTTACAAATACAATTCTGCCTCCTTGTTCCTTTTACTGAATTTACTTCCTCTGCTTCTTACTGAAAATAAAATTATATACACTACATTTTTAAAGCAATTGCTTAAAATTGATATTGAAATTAAAATGTTTCCAGGTCTACTGCATTGACAACATATAAAAATATTATAATTGTCACTAATTTCTAATCCATGTTGAGACAGAGAAAGATAATCTGCTACTGCTTCATAATATAATCAAATTTTACATTCAAGTTTTGCAGACTTAGAGCTTTTTTTTTTTTTTTTTTTTTTTTTTTTTTTAAGGAAAGGAGCCTAAAGTTGCATTTGAAAAAGTCCTAGTCTCTGACTGATTCTTAGTGAAAGTCTGTGAGGGCTTTAAAGAATTAGTGGGTAGCAGACAAAGCCCGGCACTCATTCCATATTTCCACTTGGTTTGTAGCAATCTGTCGAGCTCTCAGGAACATTATCTGTCAGGATTGCCCCAGCCATTCTGAATGATTGTTAAATTACCTCAAAAAAAGTAACTCACAACCAACATGGTACACATTAAACAAGTTATGTAATATCTACACAAACATATATAAATAGTGTCAGATATAAACTAAACATTGCACTCAGAGAGAGAAGGCTTCTGCATGGTCATGAGCTTTAAGCCTCTAGGACCAAACAATAGTACATGTTAAATACAGCAGCATATGTGAATATCTGAGTTGCTTAAATGCGTCACAGTAACATCGAAGATGTTATTTTGAAACAAACTACTGTCCTTAGAGATGGAACGCAAAGAAAGAGGAAATGGGAAAAATTCTAGGAAGTATTTCAGATACTTTATGAAATATAAGTGGTCTTGTTTATTATTTTTTTGCAGTAAATATTATGCAGATCTACCTCCTTTCTACATTTCTGTTATCCTGATATATTTACTATCTATTAATTTTTCTTATTTCTTTATCAAAGGAAGCTTTATTGTGGAAGCTCCTTTTGGTCTTCTACTGATAAGCAGAGGCAAATTGGGTTATAAAGGAAACAGTAACCTAGGGCCTGTGGCCCCGGTCCAGACAGATTTGTGAGACACTTAGATGACAGAATCAGTGCTTTGTGGAGTCTGCCTGTGGACTACAGTATTATGTCTGACTTGCAAAGTTTTTTTTTTTTTTTTTTTGTATATAAGTAACATTTTCAAGGGCTTATGCTAATTTGTTTTTTCCTCCTAGCAGGAACCTGAACCAAGACTGAATCTTTTTTTTTTTTGGAGATAAGGTCTCGCTTTGTAGTTCAGGCTGGCCCTGAGTTCATTATGTAGCCCAGGCAAGCCTTGAACTCAGCAATCCTCCTGTCTGTGCCTCCCGAGTGCTGGGATTACATGCATGAGCCACCATGCCCAGCACTGTGGTATGTGGTATTGATTGCTGGTGGGCGTGAGTCTCCACGCCCAGCACTGTATGTGGTTACCGGGTATTGAACTCAGGACCTTGCGCTTGCAAGGTAGGCGCTGGAACCACTGAGCTAACCCTCCAGCCCAAGACTGAATCTTCATTAGGATGGGATCCACTCCTTGGGCATTGGGAGTTTTGGGTTTTATTTCTGCGATACTGAGCATCGAACCCGGGGGTCTTGCACTGAGCTATATCCTCTCTTCTAATTTTTTTAAAAATTTGAATCTTTATTGGTACATTATATATACACATCGTGACCACACACGATATTGAGAATTTGTACCAGTATATGACACAATTTAATTTTAATTTTCCCATTCCCCTACCCACCCTACAACCCCTGCCCCACATACATAAGTTTTATTTCTCTTTTTTATTATCATTATATTTTTTCTTCCCTTTGTTACTTACCCCTACATGCCATTTCCCTTTGAATATTTTCTTTCTTCTTCTCCTTTTTTTTTTTTGAGACACTGTCTTACTTTTTGTAGTTCAGGTTGGTCCTGAACTCACTATGTAGCCCAGGCAAGCCTCGAACTCACAGCAATCCTCCTGCCTCTGCCTCCCAAGTGCTGGGATTATAGGTGTGAGCCACTGTGTCTGGCACTGTGGTATGTGGTACTGATTGCTGGTGGGTGTGAGTCACCACAGTCAGTATTGTGGTTTGTGGTTACTGGGGATCAAACCAGGGACCTTGTGCTTATTAGGCAGGCGCCAGAACCACTGAGCTCAATCTCTGGACCTCCCTTTGAATATTTTCTATTTGAGACAGAATCTCTAAGTTGCCTAGACTGAGCTAGAACTCAGAATTCACCCTCTGACTTTCAGTTCCTAATATCAGGCTCCTTCCAGAACCTGCACTTCAGTAATCCCCATTCTGGGCACTGGGCAGCAGGGCTTTGGGTTTGTCTATGAGCTTCACCATGGTCAGGTCCTCGTAGCACTGAGTCAACTTTTGGTAAGTCTTTCTATGTTACCACCTGTTATTGGTGCCATCTCCACTTTGGCAGAGATCCTCATGCCAACAAGACTTTAAAAATAACATTTTGTACTAATTCTTCAAAGCACAACTTATCTAGTTATGATTTTGGCTTGCTTGTGCTATTAGTCAAACCATATATAAGAGGTGTATACTGAAATGACAGGTTACTCCGGGCAATAACACTAAGAAATGTAAGTTTTCAGGAATGATATTTTAAATTGGATTTCACACTTTATAAAACTAAAGCAAAAGGTGGCCTGATCAATGATTACTGAAGGAACTTAGAATTACTGTATTTTTAAAAAAACAAGTCACCATTTTCATCTTTTCCTTGCCATAAAAAATCATAAAAACTGGGCCAGAGATTTAGCTCAGTGGTTCCGGCACCTGCCTTGCAAGCACAAGGTCCTGAGTTCAATCCCCAGTAACCACATATATTGCTGGGCATGGTGGCTCACGCCCACCAGCAATCAATACCACATACCACAGTGCTGGGTGTGGTGGCTCACGCCTGTAATCCCAGCACTCGAGAGGCAGAGGCAGGAGGATTGCTGAGTTCGAGGCTTGCCTGGGCTACATAGTGAGTTTAGGGCCAGCCTGAACTACAAAGCGAGACCCTGTCTCAACAACAACAACAACAACAACAACAACAAATCATAAAAACCTCTAGAGGAAGTGGATTCCTACCTTTATATCCTGTGGATTGATGTCTGGATTTGTTTGACACCTCAGAGGCCCCAGAGTTTGAATATGAAAAACATAGAGAAGAAACTCATCTCGTGCTGAGAATGGCCAGCCCACCTCCAGAGCAGTGTCACTGATGGTGCTTGGTCCAATATTGTGCAGCTGCAAGCAGAGGACACACAGGGAACAGGAGGGAGATGAAATCTGCCTCTGCAAACTCAGAACCTATTTGAAATGTGTCTTACTGGCTTTGAGTCACCAGGGTTATGATTACTGGAAATAAGTAAAAGAAGATTCCACTTGGACAGGACAAGCTTAGAAAAGAGGACGGGTTTGTGTTTCAAGAAGACTCCAGCCTGAAGAACTCTAAAAGTGGATATCCTCAGTGAAAATAAAACACACTGAGTACCTTTATCCAAAATGCTTGGGGCTGTGCTCGCTTCGGCAGCACATATACAAAATGCTTGGGGCTAGAGTGTTTCAGATGTCATCTTTTGAAATATTTGCATATACATAATGAGATGTCTTGGGCATGACACCCAAGTTCAAAGGCAAAATTCACTGATGTTTCAAATATACCTTGTGCACAAAACACTGAAGGGCATCTTACACAGTATTTTTTAAATGTACTTGTTTCTTGTACCATAATCCACAGCATGAGATCAGGTCTAGAATTTTCCATTGGTGGTATTGTGTCAGTGCCTAAAAAGTTTTGGATTTTGAAGCACAATTTAGATTTTCATATTAAGGGAGTTCAATCTGTGTTAACTGTGTCTATTTCCTATGAGTTTATGTTAATTTAATAGTATCTCTGGGAATCCAGCTTTATCTGTGTGCTTTCAAAACCCAGTGACTTTCTTTACATTGGTATCTGCTTCTTTATGACTACTAACTTGTCAGTTGTAACTACATCTATACACTCTCTTTCACTCCATGGAAAAGTGGCTATCCATCAAGTGAGAAAGTCGTGCTCTCTGCAGTTCACTTTGAGTGTGTGTTTCAAAGCAGAAGTCCTGTTTTGATCAGCAAATCCCAAGGAAAGACAGGCTGCATCCCATTAAAAGATGACCAATTTTCATGCACGAACTCTGTACTCACAGGACACTAAACAGTGAATCAAAAACTCTGTTTACATTTATTGTGGATTTAAAAATTCACCTGAAAAATTAGCAGGGAACTTTTAGTGCTTCTGCAAAACAATAAATAATTATTTTTGCTTATTAGATGGTCTCTCAGAGAGATATGCTATTTGTCATCAAAGAGGTATGTCATCTATTGATGTAGTATATTTCAAGACATGAATTTAACATGTAAGAAATATTTGAATATTTCTTTGGGTACAAGTGGTAATTGCCCTAAACTTTTTAAATCAATTTATCCTAAAATTATAAGCAGGACATTTTTTTTGAGACAGAGTCTCATTTTTAGTTCAAAGTAGGACTTCATAAAGTATGATTGAATCAGAATATTTTCACAAACACTGAAGCCTCACTTGTCTGCTTCTGGAAAATAGATTGCTAATTAATGTACTCTTTCAAATCTCAGAATAAGCTATTCATTTCTAAACTGGATTATGTAACTGAAAAATAAAATTATTCTTATCTATTTGTCATGCACTCATCATATATGTACATTTTTCTGCCCAAAAGAAAAACATTCATCAAACTTTCTATCAAGTACCCTGCAGTTGGTCACCTTCAGTTTAAGAGATGGTTGAGGTTTAGAGATATCCAAAAATGCAGGGAAAATTGAAAAAACATTTAGGGAGCAAGTCATTTTTTGTATGGGCTGTCCAGTATTAAAGAAAAGAAAAAGAACTTTGTACAAAAGAAGAGCAGTACAAGGTAAAACTTTCTTACTGTGTAATGGTGCCCACCATTGCGAAGCAAGGAATCAGGTCTGTGAATACTAACCAGACACCTCCTATCACCCTGTATTTTATGAGACCACAGCAACATAAAGCTAGGCAGCACCTAGAGCTTGGACCTTGGGCTCATGTAGGTAAAGATGCTGCATGCTTAGTTAGCAAAGGGCACAAGAGTTAAATCCTTACAGAGCTTAAACACAGAGGACAGATACCTCATAAATATGCTCCACCAAAGGCCCAACTTCCTCCTCTTTGAGGGGCTCCTTTTCCAGTCGCCAGTTACGAATGGGCAGCACAACTTGTGGAGGGTGGGATACTCTGGAATATAGAAAGGTGGGTTAAGTGCCGAGAATGGCCCAGGCAAGGAATATTTCACTACAATGTACACTGACAGCAGAAGGGACAGGCACCTCTTAATTTGCTTGAAAAGCTATCGCAAGGAAAAATGCTGGAATTGATGTTTAGCAAGATGATTAGAACAATAATGAAACATCTACTAATGCACACTCCTAATTAGTGCTCATTAGTTTCAATCAACTCTTACATCCTCTCATTTCTTGAGCACTAGAGGGCAGAGCAGAGCGCATTCTTAAAACGAAAAATTTAACATACACATACATAATTAGATATCTTAATCTGTTCTGGGTTTGTATGTGCACATGTCTGTATGTAGGTTTTTGTTTTTGTTTTTGTTTTTGTTTTTTTGAGGCAGGGTCTTACTTTGTAGTTCAGGCTGGCCCTGAGCTCACTATGTAGCCCAGGCAAGCCTGGAACTCAGCAATCCTCCTGTCTCTGCCTCCCGAGTGCTGGGATAACAGGCGTGAGCCACCACGCCCAGCCACATGTCTGTATGTATACAGGCTGTATGATCCTCCTTTAAGTCCTATCATGAACTGAGACTCTTTTGCATAAATATCTAGAAATCTGGTGTGATATGCTTAATGTCCACTCTTAAAGAAATATGGTTTCTGGTTGAAGACTTCAGAAGAGAAAAGTAGTCACCAGAGGTCTCTTCTCAAATTTTTGCAACTCTATTAATGTCATCAGACCTTTCTCAAGGACAGGTTCAGAGCTAAAATTAGATAAAGTGTGATATAGCCCTAGAGTTGTCTTATAGATAATTCAAGCCCAAGAAAGAGCTGAATGGTGTAATTGGGCAAGTAGGAGAGTAACTTAATATCTACGTATATTTTTCTGTAAATGCACATGTCAAGGACACTGGAATGAATGAGATTCATTATGTGAGATTATTTCATGTTAAAGGCAGACTATAAACCAAACTGTCATTTTAAGCAAATTGTAAAAAGAATAATTTTCAAAAAAATCAATGCTTTGTAGGAGTTTTTAGGTAGAAAAGTTATTTAAAAGAATTCCTAGACCTTTGGCTAAAAGTAACCTTAATAGAAAACATCTCTGTGACAACTAAATGTCTCATAGAGGGTGTCCAATAATTATTTCAACTTCTTCTAACTGCAGAGCTACCATTTTTCTCCTCCTTTGGGTAGTCTCCCTTTGAAACAGAAAGTATAAAATTTATTGGGTTAAATAATCACCAAAGGACAAGCAATTTAAGGTTGGTATGTCTCTATTGACTCATTGGAAAACTGATACACTCTTTGGGTTGTCTACCCTAAACGAATGGAAATATTTCAAATGCTTTTGGTAAAAGTTAACTTAGTTGCATTGCTTTTAGAAGTGGGTGGGAGAAATACATTTGAAAATAAGTGACCCACAGAAACATTGCTAAATAATAAAGCCCTTCATATATAGCCTTCACTTGTACCTGCTGAATGAAAATGGTGGGTCAGAAGTATGGTGCCCTGATGCCTCAAAATTCTCAAACTTTCCCTTGACTCGTTGCCATGCTGTTCTCTTTTCCTGCTTGACTTGATTAAATTATATTCAACTCCAATTTTGGAAGCATGGTAAGCGGAGCACAAGGTGTGTGAGGCTGCTTTCATTAGAGGGAAATCCAAGGAGCTTGGACTGTCCTTCCCACAGGGTCTTACTAACTTCCCACCCAAATCTTCATTTTGTTCTCTGCTTCGCCCATGCTCAACATTCATTACCCACCGTGAAGTGCTAGGGGATTTACTTTTTAACATAGAAAGAAACTAGAAAAGAAGCTGTATACATTTTCCCTGCAAATCTTTGTTCTTTTGGTCCTGGATACTGCAAAACTGGTGATACATTCTCTAGGTTCATAGAATTGTCATCTTTAGACTTTGACAGGTATTACAGAGTCAATGTGTTCAAAAATTCTCCTTGAGCAGGGAAGTGATGGGTCAGTTGCAGGAGAGGAGTAAAATAATTTTTTTCTAAGACTCTACTCTTTCTAACACACTCTATATCCTAGAGGGCCCTAAGTTGCAATAATAGTCAGGGAACACAATTTTAACTTCCTGGCGTAGTTCTATAGAAAAATCAGAGATAAATCTATGAACAAACATAATTTACCACAAGGCCCAGCAAAATCACCCCTAAAATGTGGTTTGTCATTCATATCTATATAAACCATAATGCAGAATGACTCCCAACTATCTCAGTCACACAATAAATAAGTGAATGTTACAGCAAGAGGGACAGAATCCAGCCACAAAGAACATCATCAACCAACTTGCTTGGTATAAACAGCTATGCAGGAATTAATGGCAGCTACTGGACAATGCTGTCTCCTAAGACAGAAGACAGAACATCCATCATTCATCTGGACTCTCAGGTGATAAAAAGGTTGGGGTACTGTGAATGGTAACAGTAAATTTTAGGAAGGGTTTTGGGGAGAAGCAAGGAATGAATTTCTTAGAATAAATTTTATTTGAGAAAATTTAGATATCTGTGTGTTTACAAGACATAATACGAGGATATCTCATTTACCCTCTAACCAGCTGCCCTAATAGTTGCGTCTTGCAAAACTAAGATGTGCTGTCTTGTATAATATCACAACCAGAATATTGACATTTATGTAGTTAAGGTAAGAATCATTTCCTTCCTTTCAGGGATGCCCTTTTATAGTGATATTCACTTCCTTCCACTCTTGTTCCTGCCTCTTCTATTGGCAACCACGAATTGGCTTTTCTCTTCTTTAATTCTGTCATTTTAAGAATGCCATACAAATGGAAATACACAACATGTGATCTTTGGGGACCAGCTTTTTTCACTGCAGAACTCTGAAGACCCATCCAGGTTGACCCATCCATCAGTAGCCCATTCTTTTTTATTGTCAAGTGATGTCCTGCAGTGTGGATGTACCACAGTTCACTCTTTGTTTGTCTACTGAGGGACACTGTGGCTGTTTGCAATTTGATGCCATTACAAATGAGTTGCTGTAAACATTAATAGAGAGTCTATGTGGGAAATTCAATTTTAATTTTCCTGGAGTGAAGTTTGTTTTCTGGAATAAACACATCAAACTTTTGCTGTCAAGAAGTTCAAATCTGAGGCCTTATTAATATAGTATGAAATCTATCATCCAAACCCTGTTTTCAAGTCCCAAAAATTCCAAATGGCAAGACTGTCACTTATAGTGTGGAACAATGATAACTGTCACTGCTGTGGATCATACTGTATCCTGTGTGGACCTTAGTCATGACTGTGATCTCTTAATACAAACTTATTCAATAGTGACTATTTTTCTGTCCATCTGTCTTTTTCTCATTTTCTTCATGAGCTACCTCTGATGGCCAAATTTACTTCTTAAATATCTCTTCTAAATTCATCCTTTTACCAAGAGGGTAAGGAATAAATATGATTCTGAAAGAAAATAAAAGAGCGTGTATGTAGGGGTGGGTGGGTAGGGATGTAGGTAAAAATGAGAATTAACTTGTGTCATATACTGGTACAAATTGCCCAGTGTTGTGTGTGTTTGTGAGCTGTATATAAAATGTACCAATGAAGAATTCAATTAAATTTAAAAAAGAAAGAAATAGCATGCAAATCAATTCCAAGACAATGTTTTTATTAACTATAAAATAAAAGGAATAGTTTTCAGTATTTCCCTCACTCAAAAATCTGTATTAGTTTCTTTTTAGACTATAAAACAATGGTTCATTTTAAAAAAACACTCTGTAAGATAATGCATGTTAAAATGTGCCCAAAGAAACACCATGGGCAAAGAGAAAATTGGATTTTCCTCAAAGATGAACATGCAAGATTTTTCAACACAGCAGCTGTGCTCCTTGAAAGAGTAAATGGGGACAAGTATCTTTGCTGCATATTCAGATGAATTTTTACTATGTAAATTGACCAAAGAGAACTTAGCAACTAAAACAACTGATTCCACATAAGAAACCTAATTTTAATTGTTTGACTTACTGACAAAAATGAAAGAAATGTCCTTCTTTGTTTTATCATGGTGGTGGAAATACTTTTGAAAAACATTGATTTCATAACATGAATTAAATCTTTAGCTATGTTGGATAGCATTGGGGTTTATCAAATTAAAATATAAAATTTTAAATTTATTTTGGAATTGTAAAACAGTTTAAGCTTATTTTGGGTTAGCAAAAGTAAGCTAATCTTTAAGAACAAGAGAAAATTCACAGGTACTAGTTGAGATGTTTGACAAGATATAAAAATAAAAGTAAAAAGTAATGCTGTGGTTTCTTTTCAGAATTTTAAAAATAGCGTTTGTCTCACCAAGAGATCGGAGAAATTGAGCAATCTACAAAAATAAAACAAATACTGGTACCTATATATGAAAGTAATCAATTCCCATTAATTAACTAATGGCTTAGAGAAGAAAAAATTTTGAAGTGACTTATAATGGAAACCCAGCATACCAGCATTTTGGAATGCTGCTACACAGCTAAGAGAAGACACAGAGCACTAGATGCTTATGTAAGAAAAGAAGAGAGGTCTGTAGTCACTGTGACCTAGTGTTTCCCCCTAACTAAGGCCTAACTGGAAAATAAACTGCAGCTGTAATTAACACAGGCTATTACCATGGGGATGTCTGGTGTCATGCAGATTATGTCTCACTGGTCTCTGGCTGAGGGGCTAGCTACTCTATAGTGGCAGGTAAGGCAAGTGTCAGGGCGAGGCAAGTGTCAGGGCTTGTGTCTAGATGTCCCCCAGATCCTTATGCAGTCATTGGTGGTTTTCACAGGTGGCTGGATCTAAAGTGTGTGATGCTGGGATCAAGGGGTGTGGGCATTAGTTTAGTCCATTGACTGGCTTGGCATAGTTCTGAGTGTGAACAGTGCCAAGGATGTCCCTAGAAGTGAGTGTTCCCCGCGCAAAGGGCACGTAGCCTGGATGGAATACAAGGGGCACAAAAGGGCTGCTGTTGTCACTTGTGGTTTCACTACTTTACCGCTTGCTCCTTTGCTGCCTTCTACCTTCTGTCTGTGTGAGTTGTTTCTCCTTCGTGATGCTCCTCTGCTGTGGCCGCAGACTCAGAGCCAGCCAGCTATGAAGTGACACCTCTACAAGTTATGAACCAAATAAACCTTTTTTCTTTTAACTTTGGGTATTGGATATTTTGTCTCATCAGGAGAAAAGTAACCATGACAGCAAGGTTAGCCTGATTGGATCTGGTGCTTTGGATCCTCAGTTAGGTCTTATTTTCAAGGAAACACAGGAATTTCTACATAGAAGAGCTAGAAAATGAAGAGAATATCTACTCTACAGAAAGTAGAAAGAAGGAAGTGACAAAAAATGGAGGACAATGGAATAGAAAGCAGAAGCAAAAAAGAAAGAAAGATAGATAGATCTAGCTCTTTGAAAAGGTCATTAATTCTTATAAGAATGATCAGGGAAAAAAACCAACAAAGAACAAGGTGGAAATGGCAATATCAGGAATGATGAGGGGTATGCTATGAATTTCAAAAATGTTAAGAGGAAAATGAGAGAATTTTGTGAACAACTGTATGCCAGTATATAGAACAACTTAGATGAAATAGACAAATTTCCTGAGTGACAAACTGCCTAGGCCATTCAAGGAGAAACAGCATTATAGGCTGATACTTAATAATGAAACTGAATTGTTAAAACATATATATACTAGACTCTGATGGCCTCACTAGTGAATTTTGCCCAGTGTTTAAGGAAGAAATAATAAATAATTCTATACAAACTCTTCCAGAAAATAGTGGAGATGGAAAAACATTTCCAACTGATTTCATGAGGTTAGTATTCCCCCTAAGCCTGAAACTAGAAGAGAAGAAAAGCACATATCAATACTTCTCCTGAATATAGATTTGGAGGCATTTCCAACCAAATTTTAGCAAGTTGAATCCAAGAATACATAAGAAAGGATAATTGAAAGAAAATAGGCTTCTCCTAAATGCATTTTTGGCTTAAAGTTCAAAACAAAATTGAATCCATCACTTTCATGGGAAAAAAGCACTTATTCATCTTCAAAGATAGAAAAAAAATGGAAAAAATTGAACACATATTCATGTTTAAAATTCTCAAGATAAATTAGAAATAAAAGGGGAACATCTTCAACTTGGTAAAAGCTGTCTACAATCAATAAAAAAATCTTCAATCAATGTCAAATTTATTGAGAGAGATTGAATGTGTTCTCCATGAGACTGAAACTAAGATAAGGACGCATGTTGAGTCTTGGTCTTTGACCCCAGCTTCTGGGGCAGGAGTACAAGCTTTCTGAATTTCATGTCTTCTGGGAGTAGATATATCTGTCTGAGGCCTTCGGTCACACCAGATTTACTAGCAATGTGAATTAGGATGGGTTAAAGTATGAATCAGGGTGTGCAACAATGCAATTTCTGGTGGGAGCTTTATTTATAATATATCAATCAGCTTGGATGCTGAGACCAATTACATGGGCCACCAGTCATACCTGCACAGTAGAACCCTGATACCTTGGAGACCACCCCTGGTTGGTGATGCTCCATGCATGTGGTCAGCCATCAGTACCAGGAAAGAGTAGTGTGCCCAAGGTCCACAGGAGAGAACAGTGGGCACTCTGTGTTTGGTACATCTTTGGTACGTCTTTAGATGTCTTCTCTTAGTTGATTTTAATTTTAACCCCTCCCTTGTAATAAACTGACTAAATATGATTGCTGTCAGTGCATTATGCAAGTCCATCTCATGAAGTTTTGGACCAAAACATGTGGTCCAAAACCACATGTTCATGTGGGATTCATGCAAACCTGCAGTTCATGTCAGAAGTGCAGGTGTTCTCTTGTGAGGTCTCTTCTCCAATTGCCATTGGCCAAATTTATGTACATACAGACAGGAAAGTGAAAAGTAAAAGTATCATTTTTAACAGAGAATTTAATAATTGTCTTGAAAAATCCTAGAAAACCAAAATCCTAGTGCTACTTAGAAATGAGTCTCTCAAAAGAGCAGAACATACCCCTCCTTTCAGTACAGCATGTGGAGAGATTGGTAAGTCTTTTTTTTTTTTTTGAGACAGGGTCTCACTAGCTCAGGCTGGCATTGAGCTCATTATGTAGCCAGGCCATCCTCAAACTCAGCCGTTCTCCTGCCTCTGACTCCCAAGTGCTGGGATTATAGGCATGAGGCACCATGCCCAGCACTGTGGTGTGTGGTACTGATTGCTGCTGGGTGTGAGTCACCATGCCCAGGATTCTTCTATGTGGTTCCTGGGGATCAAACAAGGGACCTTGTGCTTGCTAGGCAGGTACTGTAACCACTAAGGTAAATCTTCAGCTTGAGATTGGTAAGTCTTAGGATACATGTACATTAATAGGGAAGAACATAAAAATCCAAAAATAGGCTCTCATATATGAAGAAGTAATTTTTAATAAAGGTACTGAAGTAATTTAATGAGAAAGAAGGACGAACTTTTCAACAAAATGTCCCAGGAACTTTTATGAAGTAAATACTTATAAGTTAAAATTAATCTTCACCCTTACCTCTGATCAGATGCAAAAATTAATACAAAGTTAAATGTAGACCTATATGTAAAATGTAAAACAATAAAACTTCTAGTAGAGAACACAGATGAAAATTTTCATGACTTTAGAAAGGCAAATATTTCTTAGCTAGGGCACCAAGAACCAAACTATGAAAAATTGACCTGTTGAATTTGATCACAGCATTGGACTATTAGTCTTTGAACATTACAGCTAAGAAAATATAAAGCCATAGCTTAGATCTGAAGGAAATATTTGCAGGACATGTAAATGAAAAGCCATATATCCAGAACAAATAAAAAAGTTGCACAGCTCAGTAATAAGATGACCAACCCAATGAATAAACATGTAGATGATGGGTAGGTAAGTGAAAAGAAATGTTGGCAACTAATTCTCAAAGGGAATCTCAACATAATTGGTCACTAAGCAAATGAAATAAAATTTCAGTGAGAAACATGACACTCTTATTAAAATGACTTAGCAGAGACAGATACAAGCACATACTGGCCAGAATCCAGCACAACTGAACTCTCATGTTGCTAGAGGACATGCAAAAGGGAAGAGGCACGGCCCCTCGAAAATGGTTGGCAATTTCTCCCAAACAGACACTGACCACCTAACTCAGAAATTCTACATGTGAAAACACAGCGTCCAGTGAAGAGCTGCATGTGAATGCTCTCACAGTAGCTTTAGATTTACTTAGCTTCAAATTGATGACAATCTATATGATCACTGACTGGTGAATGAGTACAAGATTCATTCACTGGACAACTCAATGGGATACTTCTCAGACTTCAAGAAACAGACTACTGATACATTCAAGAATGTGGACGTTTCTCAGATTCATTAGAGCAAGTAGAAGAAGCCAAGCTCATTCTGAATGAGTCTGTGTATGTGATATTCTGGAGCAGGCAAAAAATAGAGTGACAGAAAATAGATCAAAGTTGCCAGGGTCTAGGAGTGGAAGAAAGTTTGACTACAAAGGTGCCCAGAGGAACCACTTGGGCTGAAGGAACAGTGATGTGTTGAATTTTCTTGTGATACTATAACTCTTCAAACCAGACTACCAGAAGGGTGAATTTTGTGTCATGGAACTTATATATCAATAAACTTGATTTAAAAAATAAATTTCATAGACCCCACAAAGTGAAGAAATGTGTTGTATGTCTAACAGAGATCAGTGCCTAAATTCTTGAATCAAAATAATTTCTTATGTACTAACAGGAAAAAGTCAATTCTCTTAGGTGAAATATGTACAAAAATGAACAAGAATCTTCTTGAATTGGAAGAATTAAGAGATAACATATACTTGAAAAGCATCTCAATTTCACTTAGAAATTAGGGAACTCCACATTAATCTTCGCCTCCATACTATTTAAGTATCAGACATGATTAAAACTAAAAACAAGATGATCATAAGAGTTAGTTGATAATGTAAAGTAAAGGAACCTTTCATCAACTTCTCCTCATTTGCTGGGGGCTATTTTGCAAAAGATATTGGCATTATTTAGTACAGTTCCATGGTATCAACACTCTCATCCTGAAATTCCACTTCCTGATGTGCACTGTGCTGACATCCTTCCACGTATATCACTGAAAATGTGTATGGAAAACACTCCAAAAATGAGAAAGATCTCAAATGTTCCTCCAGCATGGGATGGAGGGATGAGGGCACAGGATAATTTCACAGTTTAGTGCTATTGTGGAATGACGGCGAGGGAGCAGCAAGCACATACACTAAAATGAGTGAATCTCAAAAATCTCTTGAATGGAAATGTCACAGAAGTGCATATAAATACGTTGTTAGGTACATAAGTTTTAAAAACCCTCTGTTTCTAGAGGCAGGATAACTCTGAGCATTTGCTTCAGAGCCTGCTTGGCTGCATGTACTTCCTGGCTTTCTATTCTCTACCTGTGCAGTCTTCAGCTGTGCCACAATTCCTTCTCTTTCCCACCCATTAGCAGACGAGTGGATAAGACGGTGTGTTATTTACACACAATGGAGAACCACTCTGCCACAAAGAAGGATTAACTTGAGTCATTTGTAAGAACATGGAGGCACCTTGAGAACATGTTACGGAAAATTTTTAAAAAAGAGAGAGAATTAAGATGCATTATGCACAAGTACCAACTCCTCAGAAGGAATATAGTCACTATGGACTGTAAACATTTACAGAAATAGAAATAAAAATGAAAAAGGGGTGTTTAACACAGCTTTTGAGGAGACAGAAACGGGTGTGTTAATGTGGGGTGGCATATGGAAGGTGCCAATAAATGCCAGTTAGTATTATTATTTCCCAGGCCACAGGGCAAGCCTTAACAGGACCCGGGCAGTGGGAAAGGACCCTCATGACAATGCAGGGACAGCAGTAAGAGGCTCCACAGAGAGTACAAACTCCACAGCTGTCTCTGTTGAAGAATGACAATCACATGGGACCACAGGACCTGTACAAAATGAAGGGAGCCAGCATTCTGGAACCCTGGGCCAGTCAGGTCCAAAGTGCCTATCAACATTTTTAGTCAAGCCCTCAATTTTCCTAACAACAACAATAACAGCAGCAACAATAACAAAGGCAGAATTACAATAACAAAATGAATGAAGTCCATTCTGTGCAAAATAAGGATGCATGCAGTCCATGTCTGATTTCTTTGGCCCTGGGTGTGAATTTTCCAGCTGGTGATCATTCCATCTTTTTCTTGAGCACTTTCCTGTGCTCTCTCAATTCAGAGAACAAAAAGAAAAAAAGAATATAGATTCCATACACTCTTCCATCAATTAGACCCAATAATGGTAGGTTGGGTGAAGCTAAATGATCATTATGCTAAAATAATAATTGGAAAAGAGATATTTCTTTTTCACACTCACATTTGCCAATTTTATTAGCTCCTCATCAACTGGCTTTTATAGTCTGATTGTTGACCTGTGAGTTTGGGAAATTAAGTGATCTCTTGTTTTGATACCATAGAGCTAATTAACAAACAAGCTCTACTGTATTTTCTGACAGAAGCTTGGATGTATAGAAAAGAAGGAAAATCAATGATCAGAAAGAATGTGACCTCTCATACATCAGGAATATTCTGAATAGTTTTTGCTAATATTCCATAAGACTTTACACAGAGAGAACTATGGTTAACCGTAGAAAAGCCGTGTTTGTTACTTACCCTCTTATTTCTACCTGAGCGACAGCGGTGATGTTGATTTGCAAACTCACAAAATTGCTATCTGGATGATCCTTGTTGGAACTGAAACACAGATAAACATAATCTAAATGTCCTTCTCAGATGTGTCACACACTAAGATTGTGGAAACACTCCACATGTCACAATGAAAGTACAAATTCTTAACTGGGTAGCTTGGAAAGCAGTGATATATTCATGATACATAAAGCATAACGATTTGTACAGGGAAATGTTCAGGTCATTTCTAATCAGCAGCAGTGACCCTTCCTATCAGGAGAGCCTATATCTGGAAATACATTCGCTCTCTGGAGATGCTTTTGATGTCATTGGTTATGCCAAAAAGACACTGAGCCGAGTTCGTTTGTCAGTTTGTACCAAGAGCAAATTCTTTAGTATCTCTGCACACCATGTTCATGGCCCATCAAATGTGTACAGACAGCATGGTCAACTCTTCAGTTGCCATGCTAATACAGAAAGTCTGGCATGAATAACCCAGAACTGCTCATAATCAGAAAAGCATTTGCACTTGTTCTGGAAAGCATTATACCATACATTGTTTTGGCAACAATTTTATCACCTTTATGGATTATTTCTTAAGTTAATATTAAGAAAAGAGTGCATTCACTGTAGAGCATGGAGTGGGGTGGGAATTAGAAACATGGGTAATGGTGAGAAGAAACAAGACCCTAAGAGGCTGGACAGCACGTCAGCAGGGAATCTGTGAGGGTGTGTGTGTTTATGATATGCATTGAGAGTCTTAAGATGGAAAGTGTGTATGCTATACTATTTATTTGAACAGAGGCAAAATTATTAAGTTTGGCATTTCATTCCCTCTAGCAAAGCTAATTAAATATGAAACTTAATTTTTAAAAAATGCATGTGTTAAGGAGTCATTGCTTTAAGGGGAATAAATTTTACTTCCCAAGTGGTTACATCATGACCAAGTCTTGTAGGCAGGGGCCATGTATCTGGATTTTTTGCCCCTGTGTGCATTTTTTGCATCCACAGCATCAAGCAGGGATTAACAAGCATGCCGTGTTATCACCACTTACAGAGCTTTTAAATATTCAGATCTCATTTAGAGAAGAACACCTCCTCTGTTGACATGAATGGCTTGGATTCCATGGATAAGGCCCAGTGATGTGCCGGTGGGAATGGGAGAACTTCACACCAGATTTTCAACTTTTCCAAATGTGAGGCTGGAAAGGATCTGATCATATTCCACTTTCAAAGGAGGAAGACACCTAAATGTTTCCACAGTACTTTAGAAAAACCCTGGTTGATTGCCTATGTTGATAAGGGAACTTAGAGTGCAAACACATAGGAAAGATACAAACAGGCAAATTCAGGCTCACTTCCTGACATGGAGGAGGTATCAGGGATGAGATTGTGACAC
>PVIC010015732.1:0-15098 GCA_004025085.1 Thryonomys swinderianus
GTCTTGCTTTGTAGTTCAGGCTGGCCCTCAGCTCACTATGTAGCTCAGGCAAGCCTGGAATGCAGCAATCCTCCTGCCTCTGCCTCCCAAGTGCTGGGATGACAGGCACGAGCCACCATACCCAGCACTGTGACATGTGGTACTGATTGCTGGTGGGTGTGAGTCACCACCCCTGGTATTGTTGTATGTGGTTACCAGGGATGGGGATCAAACCTGGGACCTTGTGCTTGCTAGGCAGGCACTGGAACCACTGAGTTAAATCTCTGGCCCTTATGTATGAGTTTTTATGTTGACCAATGCTTTTATTTCTCTCAAATATATTCCCAGAAGTGGACTTCCTAGGTCGTATGATGTAATAATCTAACTTTTGAGGAACTGGCAAATTGTCTCCCACAGTAGTTTTAAAATTTGATATTCCCACTCATAATGTAGAAGGGTTCCAATTTCTCTATATCTTCACTAACACTATTCTCCATTTTTATTGTACCTCACAGTGAATAATTATGATTTGCATTTTCTTAACAACTTGGGATGTTCATTATCTTTTCATGTACTTATTGGTCAGCTGCATATTTTCTTTGGAGAAATATCTATTCAAATCCTTTGTTTTCCCATTGAGTAATTTATTACTGTTGATCATACTGTTTTAAAGTCCTTACACTGATATTACTTGTGAAATAATGGATACACTGATATTACTTGTGAAATAATGGATAAATTATTTATAGGTGAGTAACCTCACCTATAAATCTGGAACATCAGTGTTTATTGTTAGCAACTATTACTCAAACTTACATTTTTATACTCAAATATATAAACTTTCAATAATATTCCAGTTTTCTCCTGAAAATCTGTTGTGTATCTCTACAAATAAATGTAGAATTATGTTTATTAACACCACTGTTTATAACAGTGAAAAACCTAAACTAAATAATACAAAATATCTATTAGGAAAGGCCAGTTTAACCATGTCACACACAAGCACGGAGTAATGTGTAACTACTACAAGATATGAGTAGCTCTGTAAGTACCAATCTGAAATAATCTGTAACAAATATTAAATTAAAAAATTAAATTGAAAAATATGCATTATAGTGATTTCTATGTATAAAATATGTATGTATGAATGGGTGCATATGCTTACAAAGACATAAAAACCAATCAGAACACCTAGACCCAAAACAGAACAGTGATTACTTAGAAAGGGAATAGAGCTGTGAATGAAGGATACAAACTGTTTTATTCCTACTGCAGTCTTAAACTTTTATAATCATATATAATACTCAATTCAATAAAAAACCCTAATGAAAAATTATCAATTGTTTCAATCAGATCTAGCCTAGTTACATGATATATAAATGAAAGAGCAAAAGTAACTGGCCCTGAAGGAAAAGAAACCATTGATTTTATGATTAGGTAAACACATATCTAAATTTAAATTACAAAGTCACCTTCAGTTCCTATTTGGCTGAAACAACTCAAGTATTTTCATACAACTCAAGTAATTAAAACACAGTAATGCTGTGTATTTAACTAAAAACTAATTTGCCAATAGTAACTTTCAGAGTAACAGTAACATCTAAAATTAACTTTAATAATTAAGCTCAATAAATCAGCAAATTATCAGATAAAAGTCCAACCTTTTTTAAGAGTAGGACAATGTATTGAGAAAAAGATAACTTCTAAGAGAGACATAGGGGAGATTGGAAAATGCGTTGCCAGTAAAAATCCAGCCTTTTAAGAACACTATCTATGATCTATAAATACTTTACTATCTTTGGGTCTCCCAAGGTTCTATAGTACTCTCAACTATCTTATTGCTCTACAAAAAAGTTTGTCTAAAAAAACAAACAAAAAAACAAAAAAACCAACCATATTGTAGGGTCAGATTTTTCCAGAAAGACAATAAAAACAGTGTGGTGATCAAAGTATTATATGACAAAATCATACAAGTTTCCTAAATATTCATAACCTTTAATGACTCACTTAAAAAATGACAAAGGCTGGGGATGAAGATAAGTGGTAGAGCAAGCCCTTGCCAGCAAGCATGAGGCCTTACATTCCATCCTCAACATGGCGAAACAATACACACCCATGCCCATAAACACATGCACACGCATACACAAATAATGGGAAGAAAAATAAAGTGACACTTGAGCTTTCACAATCAGCATTTTTGGCATATAATGCTTTGCCATGTCCAAAGCATCCCAAAATACATGATCTCATTTTTTAAAGTAACTGAGCACAATAGATTTTTATCCTGATGCAGCAATGTACATTAACTCATGTGACCATAAATGCGTTTATTTTCCAAAGAAACTGCTCTCCCAAGAATACAAGAACCACCTAGCAATAGAGCTTGTTTTCCCTTTTTTGGTGTAGTTTTCTTATGTTTTAGTTGTCTAATACAAATCTGTTTGTTTTACAGTGGGTCAGACCTCAAGTAATTCAAGAGGTGAAATCAGTTTTTTTAAAGGATGCTAAATTCTATTTAAAATGTCTACTTTTTTTGTTTCAAAGTTGAGTGCATGTTAGTAAATACTGGTTTGATTTGTAATGTTTTTTTCCAGAACATTAAATGGTAGCATGACTGTGGAGATTAAGGATATACGGCACTTGCAACTTCAAAATTGACTGGTTCCATCATACAGACAGAGTAAACACAGCAGTTACAAGGGGTTAAAGGGAGAGGGGCAAGTGTAGTTACTGTCAAATGAGGATTAGAGCAGTGGGGGCAAACCTATGACACATACATCACAGCCTGCTGTTCATTGTGGTTGAAAGCTCTAAAAGCTGGTAAAGAAGGTGTTCTTCAAATGAAAAGAGCAATAACAATGGACAGTAATAGTTGCCTATCAGTATGAATGCACGTTAATGCCACAGATCCACATTATTAAAATGATTAAAATGGTAAATGTTACTGTCTATTTAATCACAATTAAAAATGTTTCAGGCTTGGTGGTACACTCCCATAATCCAAACTACTCAGAAGGCTGAAGCAAGAGGACCACCAAATTCGAAATCAGCTTTGGCAACTTGATGGGATCTTGTCTCAAAATAAAAATTTTAAGAAGGGGCAGGGATAGTTCACTGACAGAGCATTTGCTTCCATGTACAAGGTCCTGGGTTCAATCCTCAGTACTACTAAAAAGTAAAGAACAATATAAACTGGCTTTTTTCTTCTGGCAGTACCAGGAATAGAACTCTGGTCCTTGTGCATCCAAGGTTGGTGCTGTACCACTTGAGCTAATTCCCCAGCCCTGAACTGCCTTTTTTTTTTTTTTGCTTTTGAGACAGGGTCTCACTTTGTAGTTCAGGCTGGCCCTGAGCTCACTATGGTGCCCAAGCACAATTCAAAGCCCATTGGCTTCAAAGACAACGTAGTATACAGTTAGAATTCAGCCAGTGGCATGTGAGCCAAGGACTGTTGATTCCAATTTCACACAGCTGAGGTCCACTAAAAATAAACAAGAATAGAGAGACTACAGTAGATTACCTTGGTAAACTTCCTGGTAGCCATGTAATTTGGACAAGTCATATAAACTTCTATGTCTCAGTTTCTCATGTGTATATAAGAAAAATAACATCTATCTCACTAAGTTATTCTAATAATAATTGTATACTGTGCATCAGAGACTAGAATTTTAAAAGCATTCAAACCTTACCTATGATTAGCAACCACAAGAATATAAAAAGTTGATTTTCCCAAACTGAAGAGAGATGCCTTTCTTTCTAATTTTGCACATGTAAGAGGATGTATGTGTGTGTGCGCGCACGTGTGTGTGTGCACGCACGTGTGTGTGTGCGCCAGGCATGCCAATACTCAATACCGATTCTAGGTACTCTACTTCTCTACAACTGACCAATTATGGGATATATGTGGCCTACTTACAATTCAACCTTCTCAGAAGGTCTGAAAAGAATCCCAAGAAAATTTGTTCAAAAAGCAGAATTTTGTTCCTCAAACCAAACCTAGTGAATCCCAATTTCTATGGGTAAGGCCCGCAGCGGCTTTTCCTTTCATTTCCCAACTTCATCCTCTAGTATCCTGAGACAATTCCCTATCACACTGCTCTCTGGATAAATGCAAGCAGATATAATGTGTGTAACTTCAATGAGAAGGAAGGAAAAAGAACATGAAAGTGACCTGACTTTACAGCGAGTCTTCCTGATTCCTCTTATTTTGATTAAATTTAACAGCAGATGGCACATGGATCTTAACATCTATTTACACAATCAGCCAAAGGCCTCCCTTGATTTCAATTCTTCTCACTCCTACCACCTCTCTTCCCCATCTTCAAGCTCAAACCTGGATGGAAAGACATCAAAAAAATTTAGGACTCAAATCCCTCCTATTGCACCACTTCTGTTATCCTTTAACTTCCACTGTGGAAACAGAACATTAAAACAAATGTTGTGTTCTCAGATTAAAACTGCGCAAATTCAGGTATGATCAGATTTTAGGATCTAGAGAGTTTCTCATTCTGGCCACCAAAGCCTCAGTATTGTTCTTCTCATGCTCTTTGGGCAAGAAAAGAGAAGCACCACTGAAGAACCCACATGGCATTAGCAGGATTTCAACCCAGGGATTATTTTGGGAACAGTATTTCTGAAGCATTTATCTGGAGAGCACTGTGATACGGAGTTTTCTCCAGATACCTGAGCACGAGGTTGAGAAATGACAAAAGAAAAGCCACAAGTTGTATCTAAAATAGTTTTCCTTGAGTAATGTTTCTAGCTCATGGCTCCTATCAAGCTGAGCAGCTGTTATTATGGTTTAGAACTAGAATGTCCCCAAAGGAATTGTGTGTTCAGAAGTGGGGCTTCTGGAGGGTGACAAAATCACAGAGTTGTTGGTAGATTCATCATTGATAAGTTTATAGATGAATGTGTTGTTAGGAGCTGGGCCCTAATCAGAAGAACCCATCATCTGATGCATGTGTCGAAAGCACGTATGCTTGTTTCCAATTCCTCTTCACTCTGCTTCCTGGCTGCATGGCCTTCCACCATGATGTTTCTGCCTTGGAACCAGCCAACTATGGACTGGATCCACTGAACTGTGACCCATATTAAATCTCTTTTTTAAGTTGTGGGTGTTGGATATTATGCCCCCGTGACAAACAGCTAGTACAGCTAGGGGCCTTACCACACTTTACCTCCCAATAAAACATGCTTCTTCGGGGCTGGAGATTTAGCTCAGTGGTTCCAGCGTCTGCCTTGCAAGGAAGGCACAAGGTCCTGAGTTTGATCCCCGGTAACCACATACAATGCTGGGCGTGGTGACTCACCCACCAGCAATCAATACCACATACCACAGTGCTGGGCATAGTGGCTCACGCCTGTAATCCCAGCACTCAGGAGGCAGAGACAGGAGGATGGCTGAGTTGGAGTCTTGCCTGGGCTACATAGTGAGCTCAGAGCCAGCCTGAACTACAAAGCGAGACCCTGTCTCAAAAAAAAAAAAAAAAAAAAACAAACAACAACAACAAAAAAACATGCTTCTTCATCTGCAACACAAAGAACTGACCAAATAGTCAAACTGCTGACCATCAGTCACTAAATCCTTCTATTGTGCAGTTATGGTTTATATATCTGGATGTCCTCCCAAAATCTCATATACTGAGGCATATCTTGTGGAAAGTGTACAGATTATGGGGGTGCTACAGCTTGCCTGGTGTTAGGAGCTGGGTTCTGGTGGCACCAGGCAGGTCCCCGTGGTGGTGACCTAGATGGGTAATCTCCCTTTCCAGCTCATCCCTAGATTCTCTCTGCTTCCTAGATGCCATGATATAGCAGTTTTCCTCCTACACACCCTTCTGCCATGCTATTTCTTCTTGAGAGCCAACCAACCATGGGCTGAAATGCAAGCTAAAATAAACTCCTCCTTTAACTTGCAAGTTTAAAATACTATGTATCAGGAAAAGTGACTAAGACAAGCACTTAAGACTTTTAACATGATGTAGAGTAATCTGGAGGAAAAAACAGCAACAACATAGAGCCTTGAATCTCACTTTCTCCAAAAAGAAACTTGCTAGAAAAGTTACTGATAAAGTTATCTACAGAAAGAAAATTCTACTCCACTTTAACCAGATCAGCATTAAAAACACTTCGGTTTTTCTCCAAATGATTATCTTCCAGAAAAATCACTATCTCCAGAAGGACCCTCCCAACCATACTGGTAAATTTTCAAAAGCCCTTCCTAAACAAACTAGTACCAGACACAGAAAAGAACAGTTCAAATCCTAATAGAGTAAATTTCTTTAGAGGATGTCTACTAATTTGCAAGAGACACCCATGTGTAGCCTAAGGTAGAAGACAGGGATACTAATAGTACCTATATGAAAGGACATGTGAGAGGATTCCAGGAGATAAGCATGTAAAGAAGATTTCTGTTGTTGACACTCTTGTTTTGAGACATGTCTCCCTAAATTGCCCAGGCTGACCTTCAACTTACCATCCTCATCTCTGCCTCCCAAATAGCTGAGATTATAGACATGTACCATCATGCTCAGGTTTTGAAACAGTACCTGACATTTCCTAAGGAAACAAAAACTGTTGGTTGCTGCTACTATTATTATTGGTTCTTACAAGTAGGTATATACAATAAAGTTTTACATAACCTAAAACTTTAAATAAACCCTGCCAATTTGTGGAAATAAAGTTCATTTTAAAAACCAAATGCAAGATCAGGCATGATGGCCCACACCTGTAATCCCAGCTACTTTCAGGGTCGGAGGCAGGAGGATTACAAGTTCAAAGCCAGCATGGACAACTTTGTGAAACCTTGTCTCAAAAATATACAATAAAGGGTAAAACTCAATTATCACAGATAATTTAAAATTGATTAGAAAGAGTACCAAGTAATGTCACCTGCAGGACTGGGTGCAGTAGTTCTAAGGGGCAAAGGGTTCAACCAAAGATAGAACATAATTTCTGCCCTGAGAAATCCAACACATTGAGGAGGAAAAAATAGGACAGACACTATAACTGCCATATATATGTATGTATGTGGACCAGACATCATTATTACCACGCTACTTTCTGCCCACTATCAATGGCCATCAATGATTCCTCAAATGGCTGAGACTTCATTGTGTCTTAAAGCTAGTTTCTCTGAGGCCTGAAGTTTGGGATTCTGTAAATCCCACAGACCTGTGTGTATTACAAGCTATTGGGCCACTCCTGTACCATTCTTCCATTACTTGTTTCCTTAATTATTCATACTTGGATTTCTTCTTAGCACCTTAAAAGAAGAAACAGGAATTAATATTAATGACCAATGACCAAAAGATACAACTTATTACCTTGCCAGGCACAAGGCATATCATTTGCAGTGATGACAACCTTTAAGGCATAAGCTAAATAATATACATCATTGAGACATGCCAATACAAGGGCAACATCCTCATTTGTAGCTCACCAAGAGTCATTAACCAAACTGCCACCCATTAGCCACAAGTTATACACACTCAATGTCTGGAGAGATGAACAGGATGCATTGGAACAATTTAGGGAAGGAGAAATTAAGACACTAAAGAACTGACTAGAGTCCAGTGAAACAACAGGTAGCAACATTTCCACAGATGGCCTCTGTTCCACCAATGTCCTGGTAAAGTCCACTGTTTGCTCCTGAGAACTATTATCTTAATAAGAAGTAACAGAATTTTTTAAAGGAGGGGTTTCACATTTATAGTTATGCTACCTAGACGTGTACCCTAGCTCTACCCATTTATCTTTAATTTTATGATCTTGTTTAACTTCTCTAAACTTTACTTTCTGACTTGTAAAATGAAAATAATGAAATTATGGTCTGAACTCAGTAATTAAAGCAGATAGGATTGGGCACAGTACCTGGCACATGCTGGTAGTTGGCACTCAATAATTATTGTTAGTATAGAAACAACAAATATGGTATAAAACCAGTCTACGGTAAAGAGGGAAATGGAAGAAAGAAGGTATTTCCCCTAGCCACAAGATGATGACAATTAAGCTCAGAACAAAGACAGTTCAAGTGAGAAGGAGTAAATATAACAGTTTGAGAAACAGCTTGAGAGTTATTACTAGAAACTTCCAGGGCAGCCACATTAGAAAGAAGCTAGAAGAAAAGCCATAAAGAACTCCAGTAAAAGAGAATAAAGGATATAGAAGGTAAGAGCTACTTACTACCTGATCAGCAAAACTCAAGAAAATGGGGATGCATCATGCACTCATCTTATCTTCAATATGTCTGGGACTTTCTTTAGTTAAGCACATGAAGCTTAAAGAGAATTTTAATGGATGTCTGAAGGTGAGAGAGGGGTCAGTGAGAAAAAGAAGAAAAGGCATTCTATACCAGGTTAGAGCATAGTGGAACAACAAGCAAAACCGAACTGTCCTTACTTGTGAAAAAAGATGGCTACTGTTAACTACATACGCTACATTAATTATACTATAGACACTGGCAGCCCAGGTCTTTAAGAGTCCCACACTACATTACCAGAGAATAGGCACTGGAGGAATGTGTGAACAACTGACAATATTCAACATCCTAAATTGTTAACCTCAGATGCCTCCTTCTACTGCATAATAAAAGCGATCATTTATTGAGCACTTCCTCTATGAGAGGCACAGCTGAAATTCTCAGCATACATTCTCTGAATGTTCAGAGCATGCCCACAGGATAGGTACTGTTTTGTTTTGTTTTGTTTTGTTTTGTTTTGTTTTGTTTTGTTTTGTTTTGTTTTGTTTTGTTTTGTTTTTGAGACAGGGTCTCGCTTTGTAGTTCAGGCTAGCTCTGAGCTCACTCTGTAGCCCAGGCAAGCCTCAAACTCAGCAATCCTCCTGTCTCTGCCTCCCCGAGTGCTGAGATGACAGGCATGAGCCGCCACGCCCGGCAGATAGGTACTGTTTTAATTCCCACAATACAAATGAAGAGATTTGCCTCCCTTCAAATGCAAACTAGTCAAAGACTGCTTAAACTAGAAAGAGGACTGGGCAGAAAGGAGCAACTGTCTCATTTGTGGTCTGATTCAGGGCACTAGAGAAAAACATTTCATAATGATAAGGTCAAATATCTAGTTGATAACACAGAATGATTTTTTTCAAGCTTCATTCATAGCATGTTTATGTCCTCTGGCAATATGTGGCAGTTGCAGTCAGCTGCCAGTGATGCTGAGATTCAGGATCCTGATCAGATTGCTGATCCTTTCCACCAAAAATACAACCAACATCTGGCAGAGTTATGAAACACCGAGATGAATGGGCATTCTCTATTTCACGTATTACAAACTAGATTGTCAAACTTGGCCAAATTCTACTAGAGAATTATAGTTCCATTGCGCTGAATACCAAATACATATGACCCTTTAGCCAGAACTCTGAAATCTCTTTGCTCTATGGAAATTTCTATTCTAGTAGTAGTTCTGGTATTAGATTTGATCTTTATCATACTTTTCCTGGCAACAGTAAAATTCCATTTCCTCAACTCTGTTTCCTCTCAGGAAAGAAGTCTCTCAAGAAATACTCAAACAATGTTCTCCACAAAATTCTCAAATATGAATCATCTTCAACTGCCAGGAAGACTCTCCTTTCCTCTACTGTTTTACGTCAAAATGTACTTTCCTTAAAATGACAGCTTTGGGGCAACATACACTTATTTGGGAATAAAAAGATATATATATATTTTTTTGAGACAGGGTCTCACTTTGTAGTGCAGGCTGGCCCTGAGCTCACTATATAGCCCAGGCTGGCCTCAAACTTGCCCCAGTCCTCCTGCCTCTCCCTCCCAAGTGCTGGGATTACAGGTGTCCACCATGCCTGGCACTGGGGTGTGTAGTACTGACTGCTGGTGGGCTGAAGTCACCACACCTGGCATCATAGTAGATGGTTATGGGTATCAAACCCGGGACCTTGTGCTTACAAGGCAGATACATGCTGGAACCACTGAGCTAAATCCCCAGCTCAAAAATACATATCTTAACTACAGAGAAAATCCTTCAATTTTCTCAGCCTTTATATAGTTTTGCTCAAGCAACTCACTCTGTGTCAAGTTCCTTCTCCCAAAATCTCTATATGTTCCACCAATGAATTTCTTGAACAAATATTTCTTGAGCATCTACCAGAAGTTTGGTCCTGTAATGAGTGGTATGTATACAAACTTTAAAAATGTGTCAGGAATCTGTCAGATAAAGAGTAAAGGTAGTCATTTTAAGTGGTGGATCATCACAGATATTCTCAGACTTTCCTTCAAGGAAATGTTTCCCCAAAGAAAAAACATTTAAAACTGGAAGGTTAAGGACATGCAGAAAGAATTAAATGGAAGAAAAAAAAGCACAGGCACTTATGGCAATGAGAGGAAGCAACTCAATGACTATAACTACAAGGAGCACAACTGATAAAGGACCCTATCCACTTTAGAAATTCATTCTCATTTTTTTTTTGAGACAGGGTCTCCCTTTGTAGTTCAGGCTGGCTCTGAGCTCACTATGTAGCCTAGGCAAGCTTTGAACTCGGCAATCCTCCTGTCTCTGCCTCCCGAGTGCTGGGATGACAGGCGTGAGCCACCACGCCCGGCACTGTGGTATGTGGTATTGATAGCTGGTGGGCATGAGTCTCCACGCCCAGCATTGTATGTGGTTACCGGGATCGAACTCAGGGCCTTGCGCTTGTGAGGCAGGCGCCGGAACCACTGAGCTAACCCTCCGGCCCTCATTCTCATATTTGTATTGAAATCATACCTCCAGTAGGGCTCCCAGCCAATGAGGTACCACAGCAGGAATGCACAGTGTGACCATTAATCCTGATGTATCAACTTCACTGAATTAAAAAATATCTATCAGCTTAGTAAAGCATGCTACTGGCTGTGTCTGGGTGGTTCAGGAAGGTGTGCTCTTAAGTAGTATACATCCTCCCTTGCCTACTTTTCCCCTACTCTGCATCCCAGCTCTCACAGACTAAGCAGTTTTGTTTTACCATACTCTCCTGCAATGTTTCTGCTCTGGAGCCTCCGTGATTATATAATGAATCTCCTAAAACCATCAACTAAATTAAACCTTTTTCCTTTAAATTGTGGGTACTAAGTATTGTGTCCAGCAAGGAGAAAGCAAGCTAATACAGAAAACTAGTGCTAGAGAAATGGGGTCATTGATTTGACTATACCTAAACTAGTTTGCAGAACTAGTTTACAGAAGTTTGGAAAGGTGTGGAGATACTGGCTAGAAAAAACTTTAGAACACTAAGCAGAGCATGACGTGATTCTGGTGAGAGCTCTGAAAACCTGGATCCTGAAAGGAATCCAGATTGTAAAGGCAAGGCTCAAGAAATTTAGGTTAACAACAAAGACACCATTGGTAATTGGACTAGAGGTCATGTCTATTAAACTCTGGCAGAAAATTTGTGTACATTTTGTGTATATTTTGCCCATATCCTGAGACTTTGGAGGATATGGAGATTAAGGGCAGGCTATGGACTAATTAATCTGGTAGAAGAAATTTAAAGATAGCCCAATATTCAGGCTGTGGTATGGGTACCACTGGCTTCTTTTAGTCAGATTTGTGAGAACTCAGGGCAAGAGGTAGAGTAGTAAAATTGAAACGATTAAATTTCTAGCCCCCCCCAAAAAAAACATGTGTAAACTTGAGGCAAAGTTGTGGCTGCTAAAAAGATTAGCACCAGTAAAAAGAAGCTAAGCACTTTATGCAGGGACAAGAAAAAAAAGATTCCTTGAAAGCATCTCAGAAATTCAGAAGATCTAACTATTGCAGACACATCTGGAAGTCCCTGAGACCACTGCTTAAGGCTTCCTCAGGAACTGATTCTCAAGGATTCTTTTTTTTTTTTTTTTTTTTGCTTTTTGAGACAGGGTCTCGCTTTGTAGTTCAGGCTGGCCCTGAGCTCACTATGGTGCCCAGGCAAGCCGCTGCGAACTCAGCAATCCTCCTGTCTCTGCCTCCCGAGTGCTAGGACTACAGGCGTGAGCCACCACGTCCGGCATTGTGGTATGCGGTGTTGATTATTGGTGGGCGTGTCTCCATGCCCAGCATTATATGTGGTTACCAGGGATTGAACTCAGGACCTTGTGCTTGCGAGGCAGGCACCAGAACCACTGAGCTAACCCTCTGGCCCCTCAGGGATTCATTTTACTGTATTTGGCCAAATAGGCACTCAGAGGGTGCTACAGGCATGGCCGAAGGAAACCAATATTGCTCCAGCTGAGAGGTGATCTTGGTGTCATTCATGTGATGCTAGTTTTACCAGCATGCAGAATTCAAGATTTATGGGTTCAGGATGGCTTCCACTCAAGATTTCAAGGGAAGGTTTGGAAAGTCAAGCAATAAGGCCCTGAGAAGGAAGTAGGTTCACCCACTGAGCAGTGGGAATGAAGCCAAAGGTACAGTGGAGACTCCAGAAAGTCAGAGATACTAGTAACATAATAAATCTGCTGAGGAAAGCAATATTCCATGAATAGAACCAGTCCAAGACAGAGTCTGCAACCAGCAAGGCCACAGGAGTAGGGTTGCCCAAACCCTCTGGGGCTCACATTTTACTACCATGTGTCCTGGCTACCAGACATGGAGCTACAAATAAGACGTATTGTTTGACCTACTGAATTTCGGGATTTTTCTCGCCCAGTTCTTTTCTATCCTCCTAGTTCTTCCTCCTTTTTGAAATAGAAGTGTTTGCCTATTACCAATGTACCTTGGGATTATGTCACTTGTTTTTCTTTTTTTCTTTCTTTCTTTTTTTTTTTTTTTTTTTTGAGATAGGGCCTTGCTTTGTAGTTCAGGCTGGCCCTGAGCCCACTATGTAGGCCAGGCAAGCCCTGAACTCAGCAATCCTCCTGTCTCTGCCTCCCGAGTGCTGTGATTACAGGCATGAGCCACCACGCCTGGCATCTTTTTCTTTTTTACAGAGGTGCACAGCTAAGAGTTTGCCTTGAATCTCAGAAAAGTCTTTGACTTGAACTTCTCAATGAAGTGAGAATGTGCAAAAGGCATTTTATTCTGTTGTATGTGGAATAATTGTATTATGTTGGGCAGAATTTTGAACATGCTATTGCATTTATTGGAGATTAAGCCTGGTGTAAAGAGATCTGTTTAAATAACTACGACCATTAATCCTGATACGTCAACTTTATTGGACTAAGAAAAACCTAGCAGATTAGTAAAGCACACTCCTGGAGGTATCTGGGTAGGTCTCCATGCTCCCCTGCCTGTTCCTCTCTGGTACTATTCCCTTCCCTGCTTCCCAGTTGTCATGAAATAAACAGCTCTGTTCCATCATAGCCTTCAACCACAATGTTTCTGCCTTGGAGGCTGACTACCATGTACTCAATCTTCTGAAAATATGAACTAAATTAAATCTTTCTTCCTTTAAATTCTGTGTATCACATACTGTCTCCAGTAAGGGGAATGCTAACTAATATACCCATTGACTTTGTACTTCCCAGTTGCTTTGCTCAATCTTTCCCAGACTACATGCATTCTACAAAGCATCTATTTAACCAGCTCTCCTCTTTCCTTCACTAGGAGTCAGACTTGCATCAAGGAGTGATGGTACTTTCACTATTCCCAGCTGCCTCACCACTGTCTCCTCCATATAGTAACTCCTCACTTGTCTGAGTATCTATTTTGCAGAAAACCTAGACTAATAGAGTATTCTACACAAAAGGTTGAGCATAACATATAAAAAGCTCTCATTAGCTCTAAGCATCACAAGGGGTAACATGTGCATAGAGCACTCTGTTGACATATGAGTATGCAAGGAAAACCTGGGCCAAATCGGTGAATACCTTTTATGTCTTCATAAGGAACTTCCTTTGTTCTATGAGGATAGAGCCACCAGAAAGTTCTAAGTGGGGAAAAATTCATGTACAGTATTTTAAAAGTCTGCAGCCAGGAGTGATGATGCATACCTCTGATCCCAGGACTAGAGAGGCTGAGGCAGGAAGATTGTGACAATCAAGCTGGATTAGCAACTTGATCAACTTCTGACCCACTGACTAGTAAAGCACAGCTCTGGGTATGTTTGGGTGGATCATGGAGACATGTTGGACAGTGACAGTGAAACTTTCAGAGGTTTCAATGATAAACAGCCTACTGGGCAAGGGTGCCAGAGGTTCATATATGTTCACCAAGACTGATCTTAGGCATTATAACTGGTCTCTAGTCTCCTCCAACCAGGTGCTTTTCCCATTGTACTTTTCTATCTGCCATGAACTAAGCAGCTTTATCAATCATGTTATTCCACCATGATGTTTCTGTCTTGGAAGCAGCCAACTATGGGCTGAAACCTCTAAAACAATGACCAAAAATAAATTCAAGTTATGTATTCTAGTCCCAAGAGCAAAAAGCTGGCTAATGTTTACTGTCAGAATGGGCTAAATAGTGACTCTCAGGCAAGGCTGGACCACATAGCAAGACCCTGTCTCTTAAAAATAATGTTCTACTGGCACAATGGGAGATGGACTGGATGAAGAAGAAAAAAGAAGTATCTGTATACATGCTTCTATTTTGTTAGCCTATGAAGTATTGAAGAATGGAATATCTTCTATTTTTAAAAAAATCTCCATTATTAAATAACTCAAGAGACCCACTGATTTTACTAGACTAGGCCTTACCTTATTGTCTAATATTTTAGTTTAAGCTATACAGTAGTGTAATCACCAGCATTTGGACATTCTTGCTTAAGCACTGGAACTCTGTGAAGTCTAGGGACAGTTACACATACGAAAGATGGAAGAAGTTACTCCCAAAGTTTTATCTCTTGTTTTTGTTTTTGTTTTTGTTTTTTGAGACAGGGTCTCGCTTTGTAGTTCAGGCTGGCTCTGAGCTCACTATGTAGCCCAGGCAAGCCTCGAACTCAGCAATCCGCCTATCTCTGCCTCCCGAGTGCTGGGATTACAGGCGTGAGCCACCATGCCCGGCAAAGTTTTATCTCTTGATAAGGAGCTATTTCATGAATTCCCACATCACCCTAACACAACAACATCCTGGATTCCATAACAAATATGATGTATGTAACTTACTTCTTGCATTCAGTGGGACATCAGCTTGTTAAGGTCATTATTAATCACACTTTGAACATTAAGCTTACAATATGCAATGCTTCATAGATAG
>PVIC010015732.1:15198-34920 GCA_004025085.1 Thryonomys swinderianus
CTGGGCTACATAGTGATTTCAAGGCCAGCCAAAACAACATAGTAAGACTGCATCTAAAAAAAAAAAAAAAAAAAACAAGGGATAGTTTGATATTATCCAAAAATTCCCCAAAGGAGTTGATTTTCCTTTATTTTCATGTGTTAAGCAGCATTTTTGGTTGGAAAGTAGTATAAAATCAAAATCACCTGTAATCCCAGCACTCAGGAGGCAGAGACAGAAGGATTGCTGAGTTTGAGGCTTGCCTGGACTACACAGTGAGCTCAGAGCCAGCCTGAACTACAAAGCGAGATCCTGTCTCAAAAAAAAAAAAAAATCAAAATCAGAAAGCTAGAGTGTACAGCCCTCCTATGGTACTGAGGTCTGAAAGGTTATTTAATGTTAGCCTGATTACTCGGTACTGAGGTCTGAAAGGTTATTTAATGTTAGCCTGATTACTCACTTTCTCAGACTCTGTTTTTTTTTCTCATCCTTCCTAATTTAGGAGACACACAGATAGATGCTCTTGGGTCCTACCTATGACAATCAAAATAACCTCACTGAAGAAAACCAAAGTATTACCTCCAGGAAGCCTGAAGTGGTTTGTCTCTGTTTGTGAATAGGTCTCACAAGTCAAAAACCATTAGATCTACATGATTAATGGACTAAAATGTATCTGTAGTCCTCTGGGTTGAGATAATCACTTCCAAACCAGTAGGAAAATCTAAAGCATTCATCTTTATATCTTCCAAACTGATTTAGTGTTATTTTGACTTGGAAAGAGGAAGAGTGAAAAGTAGAAGAAATACTGTAATACCTATTTTTAATTTGCTCCGTGCAATTTTGGAAAAGAACTAAGCAACTACTGAAGTCATTTTAAGGTTCACTTGGTTCAAAACCACATTCATTATTTTTAATGAAATATATTAAATGGTAAGAAATCAGTGATTATAGCAATGGGCACTGCTATGTTGAGCACACTCCATGTGTAAAGCATTTTATGTATTCTTCATAACAACACCATGCTAATATTGTATATTAAAATTTTTTAAGTGTGGCCCAGTGAGACAAATGTGCCACAAGTTAAGTAAATGGCAGAGCAAAGATCCAAACCAAAATACTCAAAGCCCAGATTTATAGGTGGCAATTAAAAGCATAACAGCATTTCTCTTTCCAAATATTTCTCTCTTATACACATATGTGCAAACATACATACTCTATTTGCTTCCAGAGAATGATGCGGACTGAGAATAGATTTTACTCCAAAAATTCACTTAAATTCTAACTCTGTGATTTAGCAGCTACAAGATTTAAGTGGTACAAATTACTTAATAGACCTCATCTCCCCATCGATAAATAAATGTACAGACTATCTAGTATATACTATATTGTTACATTTCCCCTTACTGCTTTTTCAGTACTGAGAATTGAACCTAGGGCTTATGCTGAGCTATCCTCTTGGCCTTCTTCTGAATCTGGGTCTCACAAAGCCACCAAATCGTCCCGACTGGGTTAGACTTGTAATCACCTGCCTCAGTCTGATTTCATTATTCTTTTTCTCATGGCCTAAAGAACAAACGATGCAAAAGATTGCTACCTATATGATAGGGATAAGATTATTAGCACTTTCCTTCATGAGAACGAAGAAGCTTCTATAATCTATGAAACATACATAGAGTTGAAACTGACACCTACTTTATGTCTTCTAGCCATGTCATCTAGCCAAAAATTTAAGAGAACAGTATGTATTAGCTATGTGGGGTATAGCACAGAAATGCAAGGTTGATTCAACATCCATCAATCAAACACAATGCGGCCCAAAACATAAACACTCTAAGGAATAAAATTTGTATAACTTTTTATAGATGCAGAAAACGTGTGATATTCATTTAGCAGCAATTCATGATTATATACCCAGATTTTCCTTTAACCAGAAGTAGAAGAAAACTTTCTCAGGTGTGATAAAAGGCATCCATGAAAAGCCTACAGCTAACAGTTAATGGTTAAAGACTAAATGATTCCCTTCCTAAGATGAGGAATAGGTAAGGAGTCTATTCTTAATACAAGGAATGCACTCCTCTCTGACATACACTGCACTTCATCCTAGTTAATATGTGAAGCACAGAAAAGAAATAAAGATACATACGGGTTAGAGAGAAGACATGAAACTGTCTTTATTCACAGAAAACATAATTAGCAATGGAGACGACCAAAAAGAATCTACAAAAAATTAATGTAGTGACCTTAGCAAAGTGTGAGAATAAAAATTAATAAAAATCAATTGCATTTTTATATATGCCAGTGAACAACTAAGAAATGAAATTTTTAAAACACCATCTGCCACAGCACCCAGAAACATGCAATAATACTCAGCACTTAATCTAACAAAAAGTACAGTAAGATGTACATGAAGAGTACAAAAAACACTCATAAGAGAAAGCAAACACCTAATTGGAGAATGAAACAGTGTTTATAGATTAGAAGACTATTATCAATCAGTAACCCTTCCCATAATTTCCTCTGCAGTATCACTTATCCATGGCCAACTGGCATCATCACAACTCAAACTGAACTCCTCCAAGTACAGTCACATCAATCGTAACCAAACGTTATGTAACAATACTTTTTTCGTTTACCTCATTTTATCTTATCACGTAGGCACTGCATCATCTCATGTCACCAGAAGAAAGTGAGTACAGTGTAATAAGGTATTTTGAAAGATCACATTCATATAACTTATTATAATTTACTGCTTTAATGTTAATCATTGTTACTAATATAGTACTATGGCTAGTTGATAGTGTACTTTATCATAGACATGCATGCATAGGAAAAACATAGTATATACAGAACTTAATACTAATTACTGTTTCTTCTCAGACTGTATTCTTTGTGAATCTAGAATATTAATGTACTGTAATTCTCCAAATTGATATATAGGTTTTAATTCACCCCAAATAAAATCCAAGGTCTTTAAAAGAAATTTACAAGGTGATTCTAAGTTATATGTAAAAACAATCTAAAGTAACCCGAAAAATGTTGCAAAATAAGAAAGTAAAGTCAGGGTACTCACTTCAATTGATTTCAAAATATGCCATAAGCAATAATAGTCAAAACAGCACAGATTAGCAAAAGGACAAATACACAGATCAAAAGAACAGACCAGAGTACAAATTAGCAAAAGGACAGATACACGGATCAAAAGAACAGACCAGAGTACAAAAATTGGTCCTCACATACACTGCCAATTAATTTTTGACCAAAATGACAAGTTAATGAAATAGATGGGGAAAAAAGATCGTCTTATCAACAAACAATGCTGAAACAACTGGAAATACCAATATTCCAAAACATAAACCTCAACCCTTATCTTTTTTCACCATATCTTGCATGTAACAAAACTTAAATGCACAACTGTAGACTAAAATGTAAATCCTAATGCTATAAAAATGTCTGAGGGGAAAAAAAAGTAATCTCCATGATCTTATATCAAGCAATTACTTTTTGGACAGGCCAGAAAACTGATAAACTCAGGAAGCAGAGGCAGGAAGACCTGAAGTTTAAGACCAGCCTAAGCAACTTAGTGAGACCCTGTCTCAAAATAAAAGTTTTAAAAGGGTCTGAAGATGTAGCTCAGTGCCAATCAAAAAGTTCTAGGCTCAATCCCCAGTACTCCAAACCTAAGGAAGAGAGGGAATAGAAAAAACTTAAAAAAAAAAGAAAGAACATCCAAAACTTAAAACTTTTGCTCTTAAAAAACAAAAAGTTAAACCACAGACTAGGAAAAGCATTTAGAAAACACACATTGTGTTTGATAAAGGACTGGTACAGATAGCTAGGTAATCCTCCAAACTATAATTATGTTAAGTTCGATTACTGGTACTAGTGGAAAAAAAACAATTAAAATATCTGACCAATCAAAAAGTTAACAGACACTTGTTCAAGATTAGTAGTCGTTATGAAAACAACTAAGAAAATCACAATGAGGTATTACAGTTTAAAAGAGGATACAGAGCAAGTGAAACTTGTTATATTGCATTAGGAATAAAAAAATAGAGTCATTTTGAAAAACAGTTTGCCAATTTTTCACTAAGTTAAACACACACTCATCATAAAACCCAGCTATCCTACTCCTGTATATTTCCCTAAAGGAAAATACGCACACACACAAACACATACTCAGTACAAAAACCTACATACAAACATTTACAGCAACTTTATAAATAACTATCCAAACCAAAAGCAACCCACATGTCCCTCAACTGGTAAATGGATAAATTATAGTACCTCCATACAGTGGAACTCTGCTCAGCAATGAAAGGCAGCAAACTGGATAAATGCAACAGAACGGATGATTCTCAGAAGCATTACACCAAGTAAAATAAACCAGACTTTCAAAAGGCTACACATTTTTATCTCATTAGTATGAAATTCTATAAATAAAAATTCTAAGGTCAGAAATCAAAGTAATGGTTGCCAAGGGTTGGCAATGTAGGAAAGGGATTGAGTAAAAAGGAATATAAGGTAACAGAAAATTCTATTATTTTGCTTTCAGTGGTGCTGGACACTATATAATTTTGTCAAAATTCAGCCTGAACTACAAAGCGGAACCCTGTCTCCAAAAAGCAAAAAAAAAAAAAAAAAAAAAAAAAAAAAAAAAAAATTTCATAACACCTGCACACAACTCAAAGAGTGTATTTTTCCATAAGTAAATCACATGTTAATAGTCCTGAAAATATTAGGTAACATCTCAAAAATAGCCACATACTTTAGTCAGAGATTCTAACCAATAAGAACTAAAAATGCTAGTTTCTGATCTTAAATTTAAGATCGGTGATTAAAAGACAGGAAGACATGGAGAGCAAGCAAAATTCATGAAAGTATGAATATGTCTTCCACTGTTAACTGATGTAACTGTGTAAAAGGAATGTAAAGGGTAGTAAGTGTGTAACTGGAATCAAAATACTCCCCTTCAATCAAAACTAACTAAAGACAATAGCCACTAAAGTGTCCTTACCAATTTTTTGAGTTTATAGATGACTCATTCTAAAAGCTGCCTAATGATGAGGACACTGTTGAAGCACTAATTCTCCTTGCTTTACAAGCTTTCTGATTTTGAAGAGCAGGGAAAAACCACTTTCACTGGATATGATTTTCCTCTTAATAATCAGAGTTCTGAAGAGACACAGTAGACACTTGGTAAAGGCTGCAAGATGAGAGAATGTGAAGAGCTGTGTGTTTGATAGGCTATGAAGTGTGAGTAGCAGGTAGGTAACAATAGACAAGTCAGTGATCCTGGGAAAAGCCAGGACAAACTCATGATCCTGGGTTTGCAGGGTGCTATGGACAAAACATAGGACTCATTTAACTAGAGACATAAGATAAAAAACAGACTACAGAAGACTTGTCTTCACTAATTCACTCATTCATTCATATAACAAATATTTACTGACCACACATTCTGGGCCAGGCCAAGGGAAGACAGAGATAAACCTGATCTAAAATAGCTTCTAATCTGCTGGTGGGCAGTGATGAAGGGTATCAGAGGTGCAGGTGCAGCCAACAGAGTACACCTTAAAAGAAGAAAGAATCTACAGCCATGGTTTATTCCTCTTTGTACACCATTCTCCATCAAGATTTCAGTGCCCCAGATCTGAAGAAGCAGAGGATAGTGGCAGTCACCTTAGGCAGCAATACAAGTGTAGGTAAGAAAGGTGTAGCTAGGAAATTGTTCAGGGTCCGGGGGCACTGTGAATCTGATGGAAAGTAGTGAGTACTGAGACAGAGAGGTAGGTATGAGCCACAAGGGTTGAAGGGTTTGTAAGTTGTACAATGAACAGAGGAGTGGCAAACTAAGTTTGCATGTAGAAACATGATTCCAAGAACAATACAAGGATAGGCAAAGGAAGAAGGAAAAGGAAGAGTGTGCTCTATTTTGGAGTTGACTGAAATCTGGTGGTGGACAAAAAGTACTAACTGGAGTGGCAGAAAAAATTCCTCCATGAAAAATCCTTCAGTCATCTAAGGGAAAAGTACCAATTCTCTTGTCTACTACATGTCTTTAGCTATCATGAATGTTTACTTCTCTTTCTCATTAAATTGGCAGATCCTTACAGAAAGGAATGAGGTCTCCTTCCTCCTCCCTCTGTCATACTCCCAGTGCCGCATTAAAGGTAGATGTTCAGTAACTGTAAACTATACGAATGAGCAAACAAATGAATGAACTGAAAATTTTAGTTCAAGAAACCAATTGAGAACTACTGAGAAATGTGTTTGGCAGTGTACTAATCAGATGGAAAGCTGCAAGTGGATGCATTTGAACACCTCTTTCAAGTGCACCTTTCTTGATTCTAGCCCTTCCTCCCATGTCCTACAAAAGCAGTGGCTGAAAGAGGGATATATAAAACACTAATAGGACAAAAAAGGTCCAATAAAAACATTCAAGGTTAAGTTTATATCATGACACAACATGCTAAATAAAATAGCTAAATGTCAATGGTGGACGTCTCATAAAGACTCCAGGTAAAGGGAAACTGACTTCTGATTATGCTTTTGAACTTGGGCAGTGTGGCAAAGCAGACACCATCATCTACAGATACTACATACCGTACTAGGAAGATGGGGCATCAGATCCTTGGAAGTAAATCCAGAAGTAGAGCCAAAAAGAAAATCCAATTAGGAAAAGAAAGCATAATTAGAAAAAAAGACAAGGCAGCAAGAAGAAGCATAGGTAGATAAGCAGTAAGCATCAGGACACTCAGCAAGGAGAAAACACACAGAACATAAAGGGAAAATTATGAAAGGGAATTAGTTGCTAAGTATCAACAATATCAGGATTGAGCAGCAAAGACCCAATTACAGGCATGGAAAGTTTCTGAGAGATCTAGCTATAAAGGAAAGAAAAGTCCTACTGGTGGAAGAACTGGTATACCAACCACTGCACCAGAACTTCAGGACTTCAAAAAGACAGAAACAGAACAAGACCTAGTTTCTCCGGCACAAAAATACAATGCTGGTCAATTACAAAGAACTAAGCAAGAGCAGTCATAACAAAAACCTGAGCATGCAAAGTCAGAACAAGACTAGTAAGCATACTGCATTGCTGAGCTAGCAACCGCAAGTTCCCAAAATTCTCTGCAACCCAAGACGGGCTAGGCCCAAAGCCTCATTCAAGGTTGACCTGCCCCAGTTTTGTCCACTGAAAAGCTGTGCAGACATGAAAAGCAGTAGGCCTTCACAGTCCTGCCATCGAGGCAAGGTCATAAGTAGAAAGAACTGCTTTAAAAATACAAATAAGAGTATATTACATGGGAAGAACCAGAAAGAGGAATGGAATAGGAATTCTGTGTACAGAGACCTCTCATTTTTTTTCTATCCATCACCACTACCTTAATCTAGAGTACAAATCATGAAAAGCTCTACAGCTTAGGCATTATGGAGAAATCTATTCATTTTTGTATTTGGAGCCATATCTAGAGAAAACAATTTAGCAACAAGTCGCTGGTCAAGACCATCTCTTCAACTGTACATGGAAGGTTTATGACCTACATCTCCTTCCTATCTCCCCTTTTTTATGACAGTCTCAGTAAGTTGCCCACATTTGCCTCAAACTTGGGATTCTCCTACCTCCACCTCCTAAGTAGCTACCATTACAAGTATGTGCCACTTTATCCAGCTATCTCACAGATCTTATTATGACTATATTATGGTTTAGATTAAGAATCTGCCCCCCCCAGGTGTGGTGGCTCACACCTGTAATCTCAGCACTCCAGAGGCAGAGGCAAGAGGATTGCTGCAAATGTGAGGCCAGCCTGAGCTACAAAGTGAGACCCTTTCTCAAAAAAGAAAAAAAAAAAAGTATTTTCCCTAAATGCTTTAAGGCTTGTGGAAAGTCACTAGGCCTTCATGGGAGCTCTGAACTCATCAGTGGAATCATCTACTAGTGAGTCAGCAGCTAAATGTACTGTTAGAAGGTAGAGCCTGCCTGCAACAAGAGGCAAGCAACTGGGGAGGGTGTGTCTCCCTCCCTAGCTCCTTTCACCCTCTCAGTTTTCTCGGCACCATAACATAAATAAACAGGGGCTTTTCTCCTACTATGCCCCTCTGACATACCATTTTCTAATCTGTAGCCAGCTGGCTTTTGACTGTAAACATGAGCCTACAAACCACTCCTCCTTTGTGTTCTGGGTGTCGGGTATAGATGCTATATAGCAGTGGGGGTGGACCTATGGCCCCGAAAGGGCTGTTTGTTGTCACTGAAAGCTCTAAAAGGTTCACCATCACTGCTACACATAATTGGAAGGAGAACCCATACTGCCACTTATTTCGCATTCTGAACCACACAGTTACACAGTATGAAGAAGCAATGCTCTGCTCTATACACTCTTACTACAGAGATGAAAATCTAAAGACCATCGAGAAAACAAACTGCAAAAACAAATTATGGAGCTGGAGAGTTAGCTTAGTGGTTGCACCACCTGCCTACCAAACGCAAGGTACCTGGTTCGATCCCGGGTTTGATCCCCGGTAAACACATACAACAATACCAGGCACAGTGACTCATGCCCACCAGCAATCAGTACCACATATCACAATGCCAGGAGTGGTGGCTCACGCCTGTAATCTCAGCACTCAGGAGGCAGAGACAGGAGGACTGCTGAGTTGAGGCTTGCCTAGGCTACATAGTGAGCTCAGGGCCAGCCTGAACTACAAAGCGAGACCCTGTCTCAAAAAAAAAAAAAATATATATATATATATAACTAGTGACAGAGCCAGCAAAGAAACTTGGATTCTTCCACTCCTTCCTTGTTTGAAGTATCATTAATTCGCATACACATGCCTATCATTAAGAAGTAAAATCCAGTTAAATGTTATCACTCGCAATTGTTAACACTAAACTCGCACATAGTCCAGCTGAAATCTCCTTGGATCTGCACAGACAATCCCTGGTACATGACAGAATAGAAATTCATTAGAGGTTACTCAATTTAGATTCTGAACTCCAGAGCAAGAGAAGGCCTTAAGCAACACCATTTGATTATGAGACTTTGCTGCTGTGGAGAATTAATCAAATTCATCTTAGAGGCTCATCTGTTGTATGACACACTCACTCCTTGATATCAAAAGTCCCTAATAAATTTCAACAGAAGATGTGCTTGTCACTTTCTGATCTTCATCTGCTAGAGGAACTAGTATTCAAAAGAATCTAAATGAGCAAGAGGTAGTTAGATTCTTAATATATACACAATCTTTGGTAATTAGAATACATCAAAGATAGGGGATAGAAAGGGTCTCATTTAGGAAAATAATTCATATTCGGAATTAAGAGTGAAAAGGTAAGAAAGTCTAGTAACTAATAAATTACAAATTATTGAGCTGGTATAACTTATGAAGGTGATTTTAATTACTTAATGATATACAACTATAATAAAACAGAATTTGCCAAAAACACCAAAATATTTAGAAAAGTTAAAACAAATACACACTGTGCACCACCAACTTGACCTTGATCAAACCTTGTTAGCTATAAAGTATAAACTGTTCCCTAGGTATAGGCTTATGTCCCCAGGTAATAAGAGTGGGCCTTTAAGAAGAACCTTAGATTTATCTAAAAACCACATTTCCTTTAACTCACAATTAATTGCGCTGGACAAATAAAATGAACCATCTTTCTCCCCAGAATCACAGAAACAAGAAAATCAATACTAAATCTGTACATTAAAACATGAATAACGGCACAATGGAAAAACCTGACAAATAGTACCTCAGACAAGTGATCATGTGCACATTAGCAGTGACAGACAATATTGATACTACATACTACAGATATGACATGCTGAGAACAGCCCTCTACCTCTGTGGTCTTCCTCCCCCAAAACCCACAACTCATATATGATCATAAGAAAAGATATCAGATGAAATATATGTGAAGGATATTCTATAAAGTACATGACCTGCACTCCTCAAAACTGTTAATGTTGCCAAATGCAACTATAGCCAAAGGAGTCTAAGGAAACATGATGGCTAAGTATGGTATGGTATCCTAGATGGGATTCTGCACAGAATAAGGATATCAGGGCTAAAGAAAAGCTGAATTACATATAAGCTTTATTAGTAGTAATATGTTTAACACTGGTTCATTAATTTGACAAATGTACCATACTAACATAGGCTATTAATAATAAGGAAAACTAAGTATGGGGTTCATAATGGAAACTTTGTAAAATCTTTGCATTTCTTATTAATCTAAAGCCATCCTAAAAACAAGTTTACCAGTAAAAGTTAAAAACAAATTTTTTAAATGAGCATGTCTATCCCCTGTAGCAAATACCTAAATATGTAATACTGAACAGCAAATTTAAAAAATAACAATGTAAACCTAAATATTCTTGCGCACCCCATTTTAGTATTTCTCTCAGATTCAGGGAGTCCTCATCAACCTCATTAGCTACAACTTTGAATAAGTTTATGCAGCAAAAAAAAAAAATCCCTACTTTTGTAAATTTTTTATGGTAGATGTACTATCTTCAGTACTTGAAATATGTCTAAACATAACTATAAGTGATCAAAGATGTGATTAGATTTTTAAAATTTTATTATAGTAAAAGATACATTATGATCAAAATCCTACCACTAATTTTGAACACACTTATCCTATGCTTCTTGCACTTTCTGAAGCAGTTTTAAAAATCACCTTTGGTGAATTTCTTCAGGTATGCTGTCATGGCTGCCTTGATGTCCTGCATTAATTCAAAACATTTACATTTCTTGGTCACACTGACTTTAGAAGAGAACTAGAAGTTGCATAGTGAAAGATCTGGTGAATAAGGTGGATGAGACACAACATAATGTTCTTACAAGCCTGCTCTGCCGTTGAGCTGCAATCACTTTGTAAAGGTATTCACAAAAGAAATGCACAACTCCTTTAGAAAGTGACAAAAATGGGATAAATGTTTGAAGTAAAGTGAAGAAGATTAAGGACAGACAGTGTGTCTTTTTACTGTTTCTTCTTGATGTTTTAAAACAGAGTTTTACTATGTAGTTCGAGCTGGCCTTAAACTTTGTAGCCAAGCTGGCCTGGAACTCAAAACAACCTTTCTGCCTCAGCCTCCTGGGTGCAGAGAATACAAGTGGACACCACTTTACTTGGCTGTAATATTTTTTTTTAAAATTAAGCATTCTCTGTGTATTTTGAGCACACCTTACATGTTTTTCACTAATCTTCCCTACTGACAATTCTGACTAGAATTTAAAATTACTAAAACTATTTAGAACTACTAATAATATACAAAAGGTTAACTTCAGTGAAAAGTTCATTGCTTACTTTCTGTGTGCCTGTCCTGAACAAGTCTTTCTTGGAATAGTGCATGCTAGGAGATAGGGACTTGAATTATGGATGCACTGGGTAAAGACCAGCATGTGGATGGAGACAATGTTATTTGGTGACCCTGATCATCATCAGTCCTTGAGCAAATACTGTCACTTGTTTGAATTCCTTCTCTCATCCTTCACTCCTGATCTGACAATTTCTAGGAACAAATCTTCTTTATGACACATGCTGTATATTTTGTTTGAAGCAGCCTTAAATTTAAGTGAAGTAAGCAATATTATGCAATATTATTTTTAAAACTCAGTTTTTAAGACCTCAAAACCTGCAAAATTTTGATAACAGGTTGTTGTTATCCCTTCCAATTAGTAGTTTAGTTTTGTTATAAGGTATTAAGAACAGAATTAGGGAAAAAAAAGCAAATCTTTAGGGCCGCATTGGTGGTGGCAGAGGTTGTTTTTGTTTTTGTTTTGAGACTGGATCTCATTATGCGGTTCAGGCTGGTCTTGAATTCAGTGAACTTCCTGACTCTGCCTCCCAAGTGCTGGGATTACAGGTGTGCACAACATCTGGACTAAAATCCATTTTAGAAAGTAAATTCCTGTCAAGCAAAAAAAAAAAAATCCCAAACCATTATATCTACACAAATATTTTCACAAAAATCTTAGCCACCAGGTCACTAAATTCTAGAAGCTACAAGCAAACACAGCAGACTTAAGAGGGTGGACTAAGAGAGGTGTAGGGAGCAGCTGGATGCAGGAGCATATGCAAAAACACACTAGGTTTCCCCCTAAATGCCCTCAGAGTAACTATACACTAAAAGATTCACTCTTACTCCAAATTCTTTCATCTGAATAAGCTTCACAATTTAAAAAACTATTAGAAACATAGAAACTGCATATAGCAGTCTCCTAATTAAAGAAAACTTAAAAGAAGATACTGAAAAATAATGGAGAAGTTCTTACTCAACAAGAAAGATGTCCTTTGGACCCTCTTACTGTGAAACAGTTTCTTAAGGGAACTTACTGACTTGCTTCCAAAGAGTACAGTATGAAACAGGGAAAACAGTATCTCTCCAGTGGAGTAACCTGGCAAGCACTCCTGCAGACAGGTGATGAAGGTCAGCACCCACACTGCTAAGTCATGCTGGTAATAAGAAATCCTGATATAATGTGATGATAAAAATGGCACTTCACCTCTCAGGCCTTCCTCACAAAACTCAGTAACCCTAGTCTAATCATGAAAAGAAATCTGATCCCAATTGAGAAAAATTCTATAAAATGTCAATGTACTTCTCAAATCTGCTAACCTCATCAAAACAAAGGAAAATTTGAGGAACTGTCACAGCCAAGAAGAGCCTAACAATCTTGATGACAAAATATAATGTGGAATCCTGCATGAAATTTTGAAACAGAAATACGCCATTAAAGGTCATCTGAGGAAAACAAATCAAGAATGGATTTTTTTTACAAATAATGTATCAATATTGGTTTGTGATGAATGTACATCAGTACCACAAGATGCTGACAATACAAAAACTTGGGTACAGGATATATGGAAATTTTCTGAACTATTTTTGTGACTTTTATATAGATCAAAAACTACTTTGAATTTTAAAACATTTTAAAGTATTTTCTTGGTTATTACTTTTCCTCATTCAAATCCTGTGCTTCTAGCCAAGTGTCAGAAAAGGAAACGATATGCTTTGGACACCTGTTATGTAAGAAAAAAACTGCAATTAATTTTCTTTGGGTCATCTAACAGTATCTAGGTAGAAATGGTTTTGTCAGAACAATGCCCTGGAGTCAAATATGAAGGAAATTTAGAGTGAATACCAAAATCAGGGATGAGTGGCCTTTAATGCAGTCAATCCATTAGCAATGAGACCTTGATGGTATAGTACAGCCCAGGTATCTGAACACAGGAAAGAATACGCACACGAAAACCTTGATAATAATTCATAATCCTTGGATATAAAATCAGAAAATACAACCACCTAACATTAGCAAATAACTGTTTTTATCCTTATATAACAGAAACTTTTAAAAAAATTAAAATCAAAACCCTCCAACAATTACTATACAATCAGACATCATTAGTTTTACAATCACTCCCTGGATTTTGAAAAGCACTACATAAAAAGATAGAATTCAGAGGGAATAAGCATTGGAAAATTTTTATTTCTAAAGCCCAGGTTTGAATTAACCAGGTAGGCTCTGCTTACTTATCACAGAGAATCTGAAGATGTAAAATGATGAAATGGAGGGCAGAAGTTCATTACCTAATGTTGGCCAGAAACCATATACTTAGCTCTATAAATAGGTATAAATTGTACTTTATATTTTAAACAACCAGTGTTATGAAGCAGAATATTTATGCCCCCCACAAATTATGCCAGCAAAGGAGTGAGGTGTTTTGGAAGTGTTTATATTATTAAAATAGAGCCCTCATGGATGGGATTAATACCCTCAGAAAAGGCCAGCTTTTATCCCCTTCCCTCTGCTCTCTGCTATGTGAGGGCACAACCAGAAGATAGCATCTGCATACCAGGAAGGATAACCTCAGCAGACTCCAGATCTGCCAGAACTTTCATCTTGGGTTTCTCAGTCTCTACAACAGACAAAAGTAAATTGCTGTTACTTAAGCCACTGCGTCTGTGGTACCTGTTAAACAGCTCAAACTAAGATGTTTAGTCTTTAGTTAATATTTTCATAGAACACTGGTCCTCACATACTATGCATCATCATCACCTAGAAAATTTTTCAGAGCACACATTGGCCTATTCCCAGTTTCTGATACAAATAGGTTTGAATTAGAGGCCTCAAAAATGTATTTGTAACAGCTAATGGTAATATTCTCTTTTTATTTTTATAAACATTCCGAAATTATAAAAAGACACTTTTGATCAAGTATAAGAATCTAAGTAAAATCCAAAACCCAATTTATATAATTTGGAAAGTTTCTGCCCTTATTCTTTTGCAACAAATACTTTCTAGGCATTTATTCTCGTGTCCAGAATTGTACTAGACACTGATAAATTACTGAATAAATTTTGGTCTTGAGGGGGAAAGGAGAGAGCAAAGAACTGGTTCTATAATTCATTATTAATAAAAACAAGAAATATGTAAACACAAGGTGCGATGAGCACCCATGAGACTGGCAGGTCTGACTTCAATTGGGGTCAGAATAGCCTCTTACAGAAGTGATGTCTGGCTCTCACAAGACCATCACAGGAGGGGAATCCCACAGAAACTCCATATACTTCTCTGCCTGCGCTGAGCAAGTGCTTATAGTGTGCAGGGAGACCTCTTACCAGGACTGGCCCAGCTTCCCCACAGCACTGGGACCCTGAGCTCCCACCTGATCAGCAAGGGAGAAGGACCCTGCAGACTCCATCCTCTTGTCTGCCCACACTGACACTTAGGCCCTGACCTCTGAGGGGACTGGCACATGGGGAGGAGCCCCCAGAGACTCCATCTACTTCTCTGCACACACTGAATAAGTGAGGTGGCAGCACTGCGACTTAAGCAGAGGCCTTAAGTGAGCCACTTCCTTGTCTGCCACAACAAAAAAACACCCACTGCAAGAGTGAAGAAATCCTATTGACTACAGCCATTGGTAAATTTGTTGAATCAGTCTCACCTACAGGACCTGGACTCTTGCAGGGTTCAAGCCTTCAAGAGTTCACTGAGTTCAACTTAGGCATTATAGGCAAAACTTAGACAGGGGACAACAGCTGTCTCCCAGTGACTAGTAAACTTCAATTTGAATGCTACTGCTCATGCTATCCACATAAGACAGCAGATCCACCCTGTGAAGAGGAGAGACATTACCTTTCTGGTAATGTTTTTGGCTTTGGTTTTTGTTGCTGCTGTTGTTCTTTTTCTTTCTTTTTTCTGACTCAACTTTCACTCTTGTTTCTCAGTCTGTCCAATGTCAGGTTTTTTCTTCTCTCAACTCCTCTCATTTTTACACAGGAAGGGAAATAGTCTCCTGTCAGCCTGTTGCAAATGGATATCCCTATTATTCTTTTGTTCGTTCATCCTCTCCTGTTCTCCGGTCAGTATCAGTTCCCAGAAGTTAATGCATTCCAGTCTTCTCTGTTCTCTCTTTCCTCTGCACTATTTTAGGAGGGTGAATATAGTTTCTAGAATATAGTTTCCTGCTGTTGCTAGTCTGTTCTGTTTTCTATTTGTCCCTTCTGTCTCTTTTGTCCTCTAGCCTCTGTCAGTGGGTTTGTGTGATCTTTATATGCCCTCTAACTCTTATTTCTAATTTGTCCCTCTCCTTCTATCTCTCTATGGCCCCCAACTCCCTAGTTACCCTTTATTTCTGAAGGGTAATGCTGCTATACTGAAGGACTTCTATGTTTTAAACATATTTCTAGTTAGTTCGAAATTTTGGCATAGGGTCACAGATCTAACTAATGACGTTACAGGTATCAGAATAGTAACTACCAAAGCTTGTCATTTCGTGTGCTGTGTTTGCTCTGTTCATGATCCTGATAGCATTATGTCAACTGAGATGATGTGATTTTTCTAAGTATCTTCCACGTGTACCAGAACTAAAATCACTTCAGAGCCCTTACGGATTCAAAGAGGACAACACAAGAAGGCATCTCCTAAGGGTTCCAAATGCTAAGAAAAAAGAGACTTGCATTACACATTCCCCAGACACCAAACCAGGAATTAAACCGAAAACATCAGCAACAACAAGAAAAAAAAAATTGAAATTACAAAAAATTTAAAAATTCACACACAAAAGATCATCACTACAGGGAAAATGGGGATAGAGAAATCTGAAGCTCAAACATCAAAACTCTCTGAGCTGGCATCAAAAAAGGATCTTGTAAAACGGAAATCAGAAATAATTTCTCAGATGAAAACACAGACAGTATCCAAAATGGAAGATATGGTTAAAAACACTAAAGAAGAGGGCCGGAGGGTTAGCTCAGTGGTTCCGGCGCCTGCCTCGCAAGCGCAAGGTCCTGAGTTCGATCCCTGGTAACCACAAAGAATGCTGGGCATGGAGACATGCCCACCAACAATCAACACTGAATACCACAGTGCCGGACGTGGTGGCTCACGCCTGTCATCCCAGCACTTGGGAGGCAGAGACAGGAGGATTGCTGAGTTTGCGGCAGCTTGCCTGGGCACCATAAGTGAGCTCAGGGCCAGCCTGAACTACAAAAAAGTGAGACCCTGTCTCAAAAGCAAAACAAAACAAAAAAAAACACTAAAGAAGAGAACATGACGGGAACATGATAGAATCTCAGATTATGAAAGCAATGGAATCTTTTAAACAGCATCAAACAGATTTCCAAGAGATGAAAAATTCCAACAAAAGTTTAAAAAAATGGGACAAATTAATGTGAAGGGTGAATATCAGACACAGAAGTTAGGTCTGCAGCCAGTGAACAGGAAAGGAATAATTTATGGAAAATAGCGAGTGACCACAAAAAATCAATCTAGCAGCTGCTAGATGATGCAAAGAATAACATAAGACTGACTGGAGTCAGTGAAGAAAGGGGAGACAATGCAAAACATATTTTAAAATTTTCACAGATGTAATGGCAGAAAACATCACAGGAAAAGGGAAAGAATTTGACAGACAAATAAGTAGGGCATACAGGACTCTAAGTGGCTGTGATAGAAAATAAGCTACACCTAGGCAGGTAATTATCAAAGTTCCAGAAACACAACAGAAGAAATACTGAAAGCAGAGAAAAGAAACAAATCACATACAAAGGAAAGCCCTTCAGAATCACAGCAGACATCTCAATACAAACACTCAAGTCAAGGAGAACATGGAATTAAGTATTTCAAAGCCTAAAATAAAACAACCTCCAACCTAAATTGATGTGTCCTGCAAAACTATCATTCAAACTCGATGGGAAATAAGATACTTCCATGACAAAGAACACCTAAGAAACTTCATGAATACAAAACCTGCACTCCAAAAATTCTAAACAATATCCTAGAAAAAAAAAACAATAGATGGCACAATCCCATGAAACCCAGCAGAGTGAATTAACTGGGCAAGGCAAGAAACTAAACAAAAAGGGGATAAAGCAAAGAAAAAAAGAGTCAAGAACAAGAAAACATCATGACAGGGCTAAATCAGTACATATCAGTTATAACCATCAATCTCAATGGCCTCAATGAGCCAACTGAAAGACACAGATTGGCAGAATGGATTAAGAAGCAAGACCCAACAATATGCTGTATATACAAAACACAGCTAAGGTTTAGCTAGGACAAACTGAGCTGCTAAGAACAAAGGTGCACAAATGTTACTGTGATATGAACTGGAAACAACACAAATGCATATCAACTGGAGAGTGGATAAAGAAGATGTGATTTTTAAAAAAAAATGGAATATTACTCTGTCATAAAGAATGATAAATTTGAGTCATTTATACTCTAATGTACATACCTTAAGGACATACTCATAGGTGAAATAAATAGGTCACAGATGTGTAAATACCATAGCCTTTCTCTAGTATGAGAAACTGAACATATGAGTTCTAGAGTGTATGACACTGTAAAATAGAAAATATTCAAATGGTAAAGGGGAGTAGGGTATATAAAGTGGGTAAAAAAGTGAAGGTTAAAAAAAGGAATCAAGGGCCGGAGGGTTAGCTCAGTGGTTCCGGCGCCTGCCTTGCAAGCGCAAGGACCTGAGTTTGATCCCCGGTTACCACATATAATGCTGCGCCTGGTGGCTCACGCCTGTAATCCCAGCACTCGGGAGGCAGAGACGGGAGGATTGCTGAGTTCGCGGCGGCTTACCTGGGCACCATAGTGAGCTCAGGGCCAGCCTGAACTACAAAGTGAGACCCTGTCTCCAAAAAGCAAAAAAAAAAAAAAAAAAAAAAAAAAAAGGAATCAAAGCTTATGTATATATGGGGTGGGGGGTTATAGGGTGGACAGGAGAATGGGAAAAAATGAATTAGCATGTGTCATATACTGGTACAAATTTTCAATGTCAATTGTGATCATGAGGTGTATATAAAATGTACCAATAAAATAAATTAATTAGAAGAAAAGAAACAGCTAATTCAGAAAAAAATCCATAGACTCAAATTAAAAGGATGGAAAACAATTCTCCATGGGCAAGAAACTGTAAAAAGCAGGAGTGTCTATCTTATTTGCAGACAAAACAGATTTCAAACCAAAACTAATTAAGAAAAACAAAGAAGGACACTACATCCTCGTACAGGAATAATCCAACAGGAAAAGATGACATGCATAAATATTTATAAAGCAAATTCTCCTGCATACAACTGTATAAAATAAATATTAATGGACATTAAAAGCCAGATAAGCACTAATATAATAGTAGTGTGGGACCTCAATCCCCCACTATCACAGACAGATTGACTGGACAAAAAAAAAATTAATAATGAAATACTTGAACTGAATCAAAGTTTTGATTAATTAATAGATGTCTAGAATACTTTACCCCATAAAGTCAGAATATACATTCTTCTCAGCTGCTCACAAGTCATTCTCCAAAATAAACCACATGCTACTTCACAGAGAATGTTTAAGTAAAGGAAATGAAGTTATTCCCTGTACAATGTCACACCACAGTGCCTTGAGTTGGGAGACCAATAGCAAAAGAAATTAAAGAACCTCACAAACACATGGAAATTGAACAACACTCTCCTGAGCAACCAATGGGTCACAGAAGAAATTAAACAGTTTCTACAATTAAATGTTAATGTCAATACAACATACAGGAATTTATGGAAAACAATGAAACCAGTTTTTCGAGGGAAATTAATAGCACTGAATGCCCATACTAGGAAAACAGCTAGCTCAGATAAACAACCTAGTGCAGAACCTTAAACTACTTGAAAAAGAAGAGCAAGATAAACCCAAAACTCATACAAGGGAGGAAATTATAAGGTTTAGAGCAGAAATTAATGCAATGGAAACTAAGACAATGATACAAAAAAAATGAATCACAGAGTTGGTTTTTTGAAAGAATAAATAAAATTAACAAACCCTTCACCAACCATATAAAAAAAAAGGCTCAAATCCATGCAATCAGGAAAGAAAAGGGGGAAATCACCACGGATCCAGCAGAAATTCAGAGAATAATGAACACTTTGAGAACCTGTACTCCAGTAAGATGGAAAACACAGAAGAAATGGACAGATTCCTAGACACATATGAACTTCCAAAGCTGAATGAAGATACAAAAATGCTAAACAGGGCCGGAGGGTTAGCTCAGTGGTTCCGGCGCCTGCCTCGCAAGCGTAAGGACCTGAGTTCAATCCCCGGTGACCACATATAATGCTGGGTGTGGTGGCTCACGCCTGTAATCCCAGCACTCGGGAGGCAGAGACAGGAGGATTGCTGAGTTCGCGGCGGCTTGCCTGGGCACCATAGTGAGCTCAGGGCCAGCCTGAA
>PVIC010015733.1:0-34457 GCA_004025085.1 Thryonomys swinderianus
TTTATTTGTAAAGTATTTTAAATCAAGGAATGTTTCTTTATACTGATAAGCAGTATGGTATTAACAGTACATTTTAAAAGAGAAAAACTGTATTTATCCATCCTAAAGTCTCATTACACATAGCATACACCATGAGGATTTCTAAGCCCTATGGAAATTGGGAATTTTTCAATTTTTATTAGTGTTTTCTGTGATATAAAACAAACACATTCATCATGAGTCTGATCAGTATTATACATATTGTACTCTGACACTTTTCATTTCCTACAGATCTTCTATCTCCATCCATCCTCCAGCTCTTTCCATCTCCACAGTCTTTCTACTTGTTTCCATTTACTTAGTTTTTACTGATTGATTGAGAGAGGATCTCACTTTGTATTTCAGACTATCTCAGCTCATGTATCCCGGGAAAGCCTCAAACTCAGCAGTCCTCCTGCTTCTGACTCCTGAGTGCTGGGATTACAGGCATGAGCCACCACACCCTGCACTCTAGTGTGTAGTACTGACTGCTGGTGGGCGCGAGTCAACATGCCCAGTGGTATTGTTCTATGTGGTTACTGGGGATTGAACCAGAGTACTTGAATTTGCAAGGCAGGTGCTGGAACCACTGAACTAAACTTCTGGCCCTTATCTTGTTTTTTTTTAAGTCTTCAAATTACTTTTACTTTGAATTTCTCATATGAGATCAGTGAAGCTCGACTTTCTGTGCCTCATTTATTCCAATTAGCAGTATGTTCTCAAGGTGAACCCATTTTCCTAGCAGAGTCATCATGTATACATGGCACATTGTCTTTATTACTCATCTGTTGATGGGCATGCAGACTGCTTTTAAGATTTAAGTATTATAGTAAAAGTATTACTTGATAGTATGACTATCATTGATAGTCATACTATCAATGTTAACATTTGTGTATCACTGTATATAAAGTAAATAAAGTCTTTAACTCTTAGGGAAAGATATTCCTAAGGTGTATAGCTTGGTCAAATGGTAACTCTGCTTTTAGTTGTCTGAGGAATCTTGTTGCTGACTTCCATGGTGGTTGCATTAGTTTATCTTCTTAATGATAATGTGGAAGAGTAAATTCTTGACCACAAATCTATTTTTTCTTGAGTAAAATGGAATGTCAGTGTTTTGGTTTGCATTCATCTGAATGGCCAAAATGCCACAAATTATTACCACTGGATACATATACTTCTTTGCAGAAGTGTTTTTTTTTTTCATTTCAAATGACCATTTTTGACTGAATATTTTATTTATGGGGCATAACTGTTTTAGCTCTTCATGTTAGTTCTTCCTAGATATGAATTTTCTATCCAAAGAGTAGATTTTAACTTGATGTATTCCAATTTGTTAATTGTTGGTATTATTACTGGTGTAACTGAGGCTCTCTAAAAGCAGCTTTGATTATATCTTTAAAAGACCTGTTTTTTTTTTCTATGTCTCTCTTCCTGCAGATTCAGTGTATCTGTATTCATTTCAAGGTTTTTAGTTTCGACTTTCTTTTAGCACACAGAGAAAGATATCAGTATGTAGTTATTTCCCAGCATGTTTAGTTTAAAAATCTCTTCTGCGGTGCAAGTTTTTGGCCTCTTTGTTGACGATCAAATGGCTGAAGGTGCCTAGGGTTGTTTTAACATTCTTGATTTTGTTTCATTGATCAACCTGTCTGCTTTCCTGGCAGTTGCATGCTGTTTATATCTCTGTAGCTTAGCAATATATCTTAAAATCAAGAATTGTAATGACCCAGATTTGATCTTATTCCCTAGAATTGATTTGAATATTCTGAATTTCTTCTGCTTCAATACACATTTTGGGATTTTTTTTTCTAGTTCTTTGAAGAACGCAGATGGTATTTTAATTGGGATGACATACCTCTACATGTCAATTTTGGTGACATTGCCATTTGACAACATAGATTCTGTTTATCCAGAAACATTGATGTCTTGCCATTTTCTGTTGTTCACTCTTTTTAAAAAATAAAAATCTTATTGTTTTAGTAGTGGTGTGTAATTTTGTTTTCATTATAGAGGCTTGTCATTTCCTTGGTTATGCTAATTTAGTTTTGGAAGCTATTGTGAATGGGATTGTTCTTCTGATTTCTTTCTTGCTGAGTTCATCATTGAAGAACAGGAACACTATTGATTTTTATGTATTGATTTTGTGTCTACTGCATTCAAGAACATATCTGTTAGTTCTGTGAATTTTTTAAAAATTTATTTTATAGGTGCATTTTATACACATATCATTATTACAGTTGATATTGAAAATATGTATCAGTATATTACATGATGTAATTCTCATTTTTTCCCATGCTCTTGGCCACCCTACAGCCCTCTGCCCTCATATACATGTTTTGTTTCTTTTTTTAACCATCAAATGTGTTCTTTCCCTTACTTACCTCTAGATTCCCTTTAAATATTTTCTATTTCATAATATCTATCCTACAGTTTAGAACTCATTTACATCTTCAGTTACTCATACCAGAGAAAAGGTATGGTATTTATACCTATTTATTGCACTAATGACCATCTCCTCAAAGTACATCCATTTGAGTATAAATGACTCAAATTTATCAACTTTATGGCCAAATAATATTCCATTTAAAGTTTTATCTTTATTTGTACATTGTATATTCACATCATGATCACACTCAATATTGGCAATTTGTACAGTACAAGACACAATTTAATTCTCATTTTTTTCCTATTGCCCTAACCAGCCCACGACCCCCACCCCCTAAATACATAAGCTTTGTTTCCCTTTTTTTAATTACCACCACATTTTTTCTTTAACCCTCATTACTCACTCCTCCACCACATTTCCCTATGAACATTTTCTATTTCACAATATCCATCATACATTATACGTATTTCTTTTTTGTCCCGTCATCAATATTGGTAGAATCAATACTGATGTGACTTGGGGTTGTTTCCAAGATTTAGTTATCACAAACTGAACTGCTATAAACATGGGTGCATATATGTTGCTTTGATATGAATCTTTTAATTATTTCATATATATTCCTAGTAGGGGAATAGCAAGGTCAAATGAGACTTCTAACTCCAGTTATTTTAGGAATCTCCACAGTGGTTGCACCAGTCTACATTCCCAGCAACAGTGGAGAAGGGTTTCTTCTTCCTCATAGCCTCACCACCATTAGTTGCTGGTTAATTTTTCAATAGCAGCCATTCTTTGTGGGGTGAAAAGAAATCTCAGTGTTGTCTTAATCTGCATTTCTCAAATGACTAGTGATGTTGAGCGTTTTTCATATGTTTCTTAACTGCTTTTACTTCTTCCTCTGAAAAGTGTCTGTTCATTTCAGATGCCCATTCTTGAACTGAAACTTTAAATTTAGGGGGTCTGAATTATTAAACTGTTTATATAGAGCAGATAGTAGTCCTTTGTCTGAGAAAGAGCTGATAACAATTTTGTCACATGTTCTTAGTTGTCTTTTGGCTCTGATGGTGGTTTCCTCTTGCTGTGCAGAATTTTTTTTTAATAGGATGAGATCTCAGTTCTTGAATTTTTCTGCTGTCTTATACTGCAGAATTTTTGTTCATAAAGTCTTGTCTTTCTTATACCACTGTTTCCAAGAGTTCTACCTAACCTGTTTTGCAGCACAGTTGGTGCTTCTATTTTAATGTTCAGGTCTTTAATCCACTTTCATTTTAGTTTTCTACACAATGCAAGAGATAGTTCTAGCTTTAGTCTTTGATAGGTTAAAGCTGAATTTTTCCAGCATCATTTGTTAAAAGTCTATCTTACCTCCACTAAGGATATTTAGATCCTTTGATTAAGATGAAGTGATTAGTATATCTGGAGTTGTTTCTGGATTTTCTATTATGTTCTATCACTTTGCCTGTACCAAGAAGATTTTATCACAGTTGCTTTGTAGTATAATTTCCACTTGGGGATTTTGATACACCCTGCCATGTCTTTGTTGCCTGGAATAGCTTGTGCTATTCTAGGTCCTTGTGGTTCCAGGTGAATTTTTCACTTATTTTCTCAAGCTTTGTAAAAATGCTGTTGGTTCCAGGTGAATTTTTCATTATTTTTTTCAAGCTCTGTAAAAATGTTGTTGGTTCCAGGTGAATTTTTCACTTATTTTCTCAAGCTCTGTAAAAATGCTGTTGGTTGGCTCATGCCTGTCATCCCAGCACTCAGGAGGCAGAGACAGGAGGATTGCTGAGTTCGAGGCTTGCCTGGGCTACATAGTGAGCTCAGGGCCAGCCTGAACTATAAAACGAGACCCTGTCTCAAAAAAAAATGCTGTTGGTATTTCAATCAGGATTGCATTAATTCTACATAGTTGTTGCAGGAATATAGCCATTTTGATGATATTGGTTCTTCCTAACCAGGAACAAGTGGTGTTTTTCCACTTTCTGATATCCTCTTCAATCTCCTTTTTCAAAGTTTTATAGTATACAAAGTAGAGGTGTTTCACCTCCTTTGCTACACTGATTTCTAGAACTTTTCTGAAGTTATTGTGAAAGAAATTGATTCACTAATTTCTCTCAATGATGTTGTTTTTTTTGTATATAAAAATGACATTGATTTTTGAGCACTGACCATGTATCCAGCTATGCTACTTAATTTGGTGATTAGGTGTAGTAGTCCTTTAAATTTTTAGAACCTTCTTTATAGAACATCCTTTCATCACCACATACAGTTTAACTTCTTCCTTTCTTATCTTTATTTTATTTCTTTCTGTTGTCTAATTGCTTTGACTAATTTTTCCAGCACTATATTGAACAGGAGAAGTGATAGTGCACATCCTTGTCTTAGTGTGAAGAGTTTCAGTTTTTGCTCATTTAATATGCTACTGGATATTGGCCTCCTCCAAACAGTTCTTATTCAGTTGAGATAAAGTCTAACTATTTTAATTTTCTGTAAGGTTTTGATCACGATGTTGGATTTTATTGATTTTTTTTTCTGTCTCTTTTGAGATGACCATATGGTTTTTGTCTTTGAGTCTGTTAATGCAGTGCATTGCATTTATTGATTTATGTATGTTGACCCATCCTTGCATCCCTGGTATATATCCAACCTGGTCTGGATATATGATTTTCTTGATAATCCACTCTATTCTGTTTGGTGGAACCTTATTGAAGATTTTTGCATCAATGTTCATTAGGGAGATTGATGAATAGTCCTGTTTTTTGGTTGGATCTTTCTCTCCTTTTGGAATCAATGTAATGGTTGCTTCCATGTATGAATTTGGGAATATTCCTTCTCTTTTGACTTCATTAAAGAGTTTTAGAAGTCTTGACATTAATTCTTCTTTAAAAATTTTGTAGAATTCAGGAGTAAAACCATCAGAACCAAGGATTTTCTTTGTTGGTGTGTGTGTGTGTGTGTGTGTGTGTGTGTATGTGTATCTATCATCTATCTACCTATCATTTATCTATTTTATGTTGCTTTTTAAAAATAATAAGACTCTTAGTGTTGTTTTAATCTCCATCTCTCAAATAACCAGGAAAGTTAAGCATTTCTTTATATGCTTCTTGGAAACTTTTACTTCTTTCTCTGAAAAGTGTCTGTTCATTTCAGCTGCCCATTTTTGAACTGGGTCTTGAAATTTGGGAAGACTGATTTTTTTTAAGCTCTTTATATGTTGTAGATAGTAAGCCTTTGTCTGAGAGACAGAAGAGTAAAGAAAAAATGTGATAGTTACAAAAAAAAGGGAAACAAAGCTTATGCGTTTAGGCGATGGAGGGTCATGGGATAGGTAGGAGAATGGGAAAAAAATGAGAATTAAATTGTGTTATATACTGGAACAAATTTCCAATATTGAGTGTGAATGATGTGTATATACAACATACCGATAAAGATAAAAATTTTAAAAATTATGACTTATGGTTCACTTCTTTAGCAGAAATGTTTCTATGTTAATATTTTCTAAAAGTCACAGCTATGTAGAACTAGAGAAAGATTGAAACTATTTCAGAGAAAAGGAAAGAGTGGCATTAATGAGCCTCCTCTCCTATAGAACTGAAAATCAGCTACTCAGACACATTTTAGTTCAAGCTGGGATTCTGCAAAAATGCCCTTTGAAATTGCATCTGCTAAATAATAGTGCACAGAAAACATTTCTAATATATAACACATATAGTCATCATTAATGATTGAATTCCATTCTTAGTGTTATAGTAAGTGAATAAGTAAAGATTTTTTTTTTTTGAGACAGGGTCTCGCTTTGTAGTTCAGGCTGGCTCTGAGCTCACTATGTAGCCCAGGCAAGCCTCGAACTCAGCAATCATCCCATCTCTGCCTCCCGAGTGCTGGGATTACAGGCGTGAGCCACCACAGCCGGCAGTAAAGATTTTTTTAATTGAATTCTTTATTGGTACAATTTATATACATCTCAAAATCACGTACAACATTGGGAAATTTGTACCAGTATATGACACAAGTTAATTCTCATTTTTACCCATATCCCTACCCCCCCACACCTCTTCACCCCCTTTATACATGCTCTTTTATTTTCTTTCTGTATCATATTTATTCCTTCCCCTCATCACATTCCCACACCAAATTTCCTATAGAAACCTCCCACTCTATAAAAGCTGTCATACTTTCTAGAGCTCATTTGCATCTACAGGTGTTCATGCCAAAAAGAAGATCCAGAATTTGTCTGTGATCTATGATTTCACTTATTAGTATATCCTCCAGGTGTCTCCATTTGCACCTAAATGGATCGATCTTGTCATTCTTTATGGCAGAATAATACTCCATTAAAAAAAAAACACATCTTCTTTATCCACTCTCCAGTTGATGGACATTTGGGTTATTTCCAAGATTGAGCTATCACGAACTGAGCTGCTATGAACAAGGGTGTACATCTGTTTTTCCAACGTGATTTTTAAAATTCTTTTGGGTATATTCCTAGCAGGGAGATAGCTGGGTCAAATGGGACCCCTAGTCCTAGTTTTCTGAGAACTCTTTACACACACGGATCTCCACAATGGTTGCATAACCAGCAGGCCACAAAAGAAATGAAAGAAGAAAATAAACAGTTTCTACAACTAAACAACAACCCCAGCACAACATACAGGAATTTATGGGACACAATGAAAGCAGTTCTGCGAGGGAAATTCATAGCAGTGAATGCCTACACTCGGAAAATAGAGCTAACTAAAATAAATAATCTAATGATGAAACTCAATTACAAAAAGAGGAGCAAAACAAACCCAAAGCACATACCAGAGAGGAAATTATAAGGATCAGAGCATAAATTAATGCAATGGAGACAAAAAGAACAATACAAAGAATCAATGAATCAAAGAGCTGGTTCTTTGAAAGGATAAATAAGATCGACAGACCCTTAGCCAACCTTATCAAACAAAGGAAGGAAAAGGCTCAAATCCATGCTATAAGGAATAAAAATGGGGAAATCAGCACAGACCCAGAAGAAGTCCAAAGGATCATAAACACATATTTTGAAAATCTATACTCCAAGAAGATGGAAAATCTAGAAGAAATGGATAGACTCCTAGACTCATCTGAACTTCCAAAACTGAATGAAGAGGATATAAAAATGTTAAACAACCTAATATCAATCTGGGAAATTGAAAATGGGTAATAAAAAACCTACCAACAAAGAAAAGCCCTGGTCCTGACGGCTTCACTGCTGAATTCTACAAAACTTTTAAAGAAGAGTTAATACCAGTACTTCTCAATCTCTTTAATGAAATTGAAAGGGAAGCAGTACTCCCCAAATCATTCCTTGAAGCAACCATTACCTTGATTCCAAAGGCAGGGAAAGATCCCACCAAAAAAGAAAACTACAGGCCAATCTCTCTAATGAACATTGACACAAAAATCCTCAGTAAGATACTTGCAAACAGAATACAGAGTTATCAAGAATAAGTAAAGATTTTAAAAAGCTATTTTTTTTTCAGTATTGGGTACTGAGTGAAGCGGCATCACACTGAGCTCCTTCTTTCTCCTCTCCCTCTTGTTCTCTCTCTTTCTCTTTCTCCATCTCTCTATCACTATCTCTTACTGTTTCACTCTGTCTCTGACTCTTTCTGACTCTCTCTCCTTTCCTTTCTTCCAATACAAAATCTCACTAAATTGCTAATTTACTCAGGCCACCCTGGTAGTCCTGATTCTCTTGCCTCAACTACCGAGAGTGCTGGGATTATAGCTGGTGACCTCACATTTACTTAATAAGCAACGTTTTGAGAACATGATATGAAAATGTGGGGTAGATACATTTTCTTCAATTTCAAATTTCCCCATTCAAAATGATGCCATAAAGGGTCCCTTAATATGGACATAAAGACAAGAGAAAAGTCAAAATAGAATGTTTTCACACCCAGGGTACCTTTTCTTTTCCCATTATGATTGCAATTCTCTGAGTTCATTTCTTCATTCTTTCTTCTTTCCCTACTCTGATCTTTGTCATTATTCATCCTAATCTTTCTTCTAAGTTTTTTTTCTCTTACCGCTTTCAATATTTTTAAACATATTGTTTCTTTTTCCTTCAGTAATGTTTTTAACTACTGTATCTCGTCATTTTTGTCTTAATTGAAATTCTCTACCTGTATTTCATCACACTGGAAAATGAATCAATGATGACAAATATTTTATTGTTAAGTCACATACATCAATATAAAGATTTATTTTAAATAGTATAGGTGCTTCTAAATTATAGCAAATAATTTTCTGATTTTGACATGAGGCTCATCTTGTGAAATAATCACAAGGTGCTTTGGCCAATGGAATAATTGTGTTTTTAATGAGAGGAATTCATCAAAGATCAAGTTGGCCTGCTTGACAATGCTCCACTGCCTGAACAAATTGGCAATTCGCAAATGCTTTTGGGGGATGACATACATAGAAGCACATGTGTCAGAGGCCAGTTGGCTTCCTGCTCTCCGTGGCCAAAAAGTTATCCTTAACAGCTGCTGAGTCCAGAGTAGCTCCTGGCAGATAAATCCTTCCCTGGAGCAGAAGATACAGAAAGACTTTCCTATGCATATGGAAGGACATGTTGTAAGCTCTCACTCTGAAAGACAAAAAAAAAAAAAAAAAAAAAATATTCTAGTAGATTTCGCATTCAGCAATGCCAGTGTCCAGATTATGAAAGCCATTGTGATTTATGTCATGATTTAGAGAATACTTCACCAAGCCTCTTCTATTACCAAAATTGAGTTATTATTTAATAAGAGCAGGGAACTTCAGATATAATGACTTAATCAGGTGTGTAATGCACATTTGGAAAGCAAAAGACACATCTTATGTTCTCTGTGATAATGTTAGGGGGGACTTATGGACTCATCTATATGTGAACCAAGTACATATTTTTTTTCAAATATATCCACATGGAATGCTACTAGCTCACCTACCAAGGTGGAAAATAGCAATCTAATTTCCCATACTTCAAGTAGATTGTTTTTTTTTTTCTTTTGCAACTCTTCTGCACATTTTTTACCCTTCTTATTTTTTCCCTGAAGGATTGGCAGCAACTTAATTACCTTTAATGTAGTCTGGTGGATGAAGTAATTAATTTATTTCAAGCATAAACTGCAGAAATGGCAGTGGAGGTTGAGGACCAAATAACAGAGATAGAATGGTTGGTGACACAGAAAATCATTTTTGAAATGTGATTAGAATGTGATTATTATAGTTACAAAATTAACAGTAAATCCTCAGTGTTATATAATATGCAGCATATAACCTGATCTTTTCTACAGAGAACTACTGTTTTTTTTTTTTTTTTTGTTTTTTTGTTTTTTTGTTTTTTTGAGACAGGGTCTCTCTTTGCAGTTCAGGCTGACCCTGAGCACACTATGGAGCCCATGCAAGCCTTGAACTCAGCAGTCCTCCCCTCTCTGCCTCCCAAGTGCTGGGATTATAGGCGTGAACCACCACGCCCGGCCACAGAGAACTATTTTAAAACAAATTTATTTGTGTCAGGCTTCAAATAAGTTTTACACATTCTATGTGGGTTTTGCATCATTTAGTTTTGATTATTCAAGTATGTCTTTTAGATTTAAAAATTCAAATAAAATCCCAACATTGTTTTAAAACAATTTTGAATTATTTGTTTTGGCATATGCAGTGGAAGAACATATGGTACCTGTGATCTAGAAGATGATAGTTTTACTCAAAAAAGATTTGGATGAAAATGTAAAAAGTATTTAAAAATAAATTTTTAGAGTTAAAAGGTTCAGAATTTTAGTGCTGGGTGTGGTGGCTCATGCCTGTAATCCCAGCACTTGGGAGGCAGAGACAGGAGGATTGCTGAGTTCGAGGCTTGCCTGGGCTACATAGTGAGCTCAGAGCTAGCCTGAACGTCAAAAGCTAGGTCCTGTCTCAAAAAAGAAAGTTCAGAATTTTAGAGTAATATATATATATATATATATATATATATATATATATATATATATACACACACACACACACACACACACACACACACACACACATACACATTGCAATACATTTAAATTTAAAAAACCGTATCCATATGTTTACATGTACTTAAATATATGATATCTTATTTACCTCAGTTAACTATCAAAGGAACTATGACAAATAATAAATATTAAGAATTAGCTAATGTAATACTGAATATAAATTTAGATGTTTTAAAAATAATGAGTTTTTTTTCTGTTCATTATAATTAAAAGGTATAGCCAAAGGCACAATGGCCACACTTGGTAGAATAAACATTCAATGCACATATGATCTGAGAATTTTGGTTTTCTGAGCAACCACACATAGCTCAATTTCAGTAATACAAATTTACTGTGTCTTTTGCCTATGGAATGTGGTTTTCTCACCAGTGACTTACCAGTCAACATCAATAACTGTTCTGCCAGCAAATACAGTGCAAAAACGCACAATACATCCTACCAATGTACAGTGTGAAAGAAGCTCAAGATGGCTTGATGATGACTTTTTTAAAAGTCAATATACTCACTCAGATTCTTTTTTCAGTTCTGAGAGAAATAAGTGTGCTCTTTAAATTGAAATTATATGAAATTTCCTGCCACTCTCTGATGAGATTAACATATGAAAGTTTATGTGGTTTTCAAAACAAAGGGTTACCAATATCTTGTGTCTCATAACAAATATTGTTAAAATCTATAACCTTCACAATCACTAAATTATCAGCACCTTCACCATCATTGCACTCATCATTACTAGTGACAGTATTCTTATCAAGAAGAGTCAGAGATTACTCTGAGATGAAAACCTTGAATATTGTGAGAAAAAATGCTTTAGGAAGTATCTCTCAAGAGATAAGGTGTGAGTGTATTAAAGTTTGTATCCTCATTCTTCTAAATTATGAACTTAAAGAAAGACACTTAAAAGAGCAGCTGAGGGCTGGGGATTTAGCTAAGTAGTTCTGGCGCCTGCCTCACAAACACAAGGTCATGAGTTCGATCCTGGTAGCCACATAGAATGCTGGGCATGGTGACTCACGCCCACTAGCAATCAATACAACATACCACAGAGCCGGGCGTGGTGGCTCACCCCTGTAATCCCAGCACTTGGGAGGCAGAGACAGGAGGATTGCTGAGTTCACAGCGGCTTGCCTGGGCTACATAGTGAGCTCAGGGCCAGCCTGTACTACAAAGCGAGACCCTGTCTCAAAAAAAAAAAAAAAAAAAAAAAAAAAAAAAAAAAAAAAAAAAAAAAAAAAAAAAAAAAAAAAAAAAAAAAAAAAAAAAAAAAAAAAAAAAAAAAAAAAGGCAACTGAAAAGAGCTTAAAAATATGTCTAATATTAACACTGAGGCTGGAGATTGGGCTTGATTCATGTATGCACTTGCTGAAAGTGTTCTTTTCCTATGTGGTCTTGTCCAATTATAGTTCCTGGTCTTCATACTTGTAACACACTCAGCCCGTGATTGAAATTGGGCCAGACATAGAACCATGTCACTCTGATACCTTTGTCTATGGAATGGAACAAAGTGTTAACTTCATTTGTTTCTCAAATTAATTGGGACTGAAAACAAAGCTTCTTTTTTGTGTTTGTTATGCATTGGCTTAGGCATAACATATTTGACAACCTTTTTCTGAGTACTCTTCTGTCAGAGAGATGCAACTATTGTCTAAAGAGAAAAGAAGCAAGCAGTAAGGAGTAGAAAGCAATGGCTGGAAGGTACTGTGGGGTTTAATCTCATGACCCAGTCTTTCCAGGCTGGGCTTCTGTGGAAATTACTTGATTCTTGAAACACCACAGTGTCTTTTTGAGTGTAAATATAATCACAATGAGGTTCATGGTACCCTAGAAAACAGCTCAGTGCAAAAATAATATATGAAGTTACTATTATACCAATGTGTTAAAATGCCATTTAATATTTAGTATTTCATTAAGATTCAATTCTGATCCTTCTAATTTACAATTCTAACAGTGTAATATTCTATAATTTTTTCATACTGTTAACAAAATTTAATTAAATATTGAAATAATATTTACTCATTTAAAATAACAACCCAATAAAAAATAGAAGAGTTGTGAATGTGACATAAATATATAAAGAAAAGTGCAACACTGCTGATGATTCAAGAAATTCAAGTTAAAAGAACATGGAGACTCTACCTCTGTCAACAAAGATTGCTTACTATCAAGAAATGAACTAATAACAAATGCTGGTGAGGCTGTGGGGAGAAAAAAACACTTCTTCATTGTTGATTGGAGTATAAAGTAATATATTCACATGAAAATCAGGACAGAGATTCTTTTTTTTTTTTTTTTTTTTTGAGACAGGGTCTCGCTTTGTACTTCAGGCTGGCTCTGAGCTCACTATGTAGTCCAGGCAAGCCTTCAACTCAGCAATCCTCCTGTCTCTGCCTCCCCAGTGCTGGGATTACAGGCGTGAGCCACCATTCCCGGCACTGTGGTATGTGGTATGTGGTATGTGGTACTGATTGCTGGTGGGCCTGAGTCTCCACGCCCAGCATTGTATGTGGTTACTGGGGGTCAAACTCAGGACCTTACACTTGCGAGGCGGGTGCCGGAACCACTGAGCTAACCCTCCAGCTCCAGGACAGAGCTTCTTAAAAAAACTAAAAAAAATAAATTATTTGATCTATATATTCTCTTTTTAAAACGTTTATGCCCATCAACAGACAAATGCTTAAATTTATTTATAACCAACAGAGAACTATGGTGACATAATGAATGGAGAATCTGAGTCATTTATAGGAAAAAAGATGCATTTTGAAACAATAATACAAAGTAAATACCAACACATTGTGTAAATATCAAGTAGTTTCCCTTACTTGAAAAACTTAATATATAAATAAAGTATGAAACAAAAGATTAGAGAAGACAGCAAAAATTATTACAGTTGCTGGGAATTTATCTCAAAGGTTTTGGTGCTTGCCTTGCAAGAGCTAGATTGTGAATCAGATCCCAGTTGCATACACACACACATGTATATGTATACATATGTGTGTATACATAGAATATACATACATATATATACATATATACATAAATGCTTCATGAGTCTGGTTTTTAATCTGTACATAAGATAATTAACTTTATAATGTCTTATAAGATAAATAAATGAATCTAATGCATGCAAAATAAAACAAGAATCAAGGGAAATAGAAAAAAATTAAATATGTTATGGACTTGTACCAATTTCTTAGATGACTCTAGTCATTATGTACAGCAAATGTGCTGAAAGTAAGTAAAAGATGTTTTTGAAAAACATTTTAATTATCTAAGAAATCACCAGAGAATTGTAAATTTTAATAACCTAATAAATTTAATTTTTAAAGATGCTTAGCTCCATTTTTATTGTTTTCAAAAGTCTAAAAGCAATTCTTATCCTTTAAGGACAATGTAGCAGAGTGTGGTGGTACATGTCTATAACCTACTGCTGAAGCAGGAGCATTGCTGTCAGTTCAAAGCCAATCCAGGCTTCCCTCTGTCTCAAGACAAAGAAAAAAAAATCAACATTGAATCACCAAGATCGAAAACATATTATATATTTAATATGTCTAATTTTCCTAAATATTTTTAAATGTCACCATAGACCTTTTCTACATTTAGATAAAAATCTGATTGCTGGTGGTTTACTTTGTCATATCAACTCTGAATATGAATATAAACTAAAATTTTGCCAACAATGAATGGATTTCTCAATCAAAAGACATAGAAAATGTAAATGGGTAAAAAAGTGGATTCAGTTATATTTTATCTATGTGTCACTTTATATTTAAGAGCATAGATTTAATCTGAAAGGAATTAAAAAGATTCTAAGCAAACACTAACTTAAAAAATATCAGAAGTCAGAATTTTTCATATCTCTTTATACTTACATATTGATTGTACCACTATTCTCAGTAGCCAAGGAGTAGAATGAACCCAAATATCTATCAACAGATAAATGAATAGGAAAGGAAACGTTTGTATAACTATACCATGGGAGGTTCTACAATGTTTAAAATTATGGAGATTCTCCCATATGTAGCAGCATAAGGAATACATCATACTAAATGAAATCGGACAGTTATAGGACACAAATGCTACTTTGATTCTACTTATATGACAAGCATGACATAAGCAACCTTTTAAAAACAGCAGGTTCATTAGTGTTCCCAAGCAGTCAAGAAAAATTCAGAATTTGCTATTAAAAAGTATTAAGTTTCAGGTACAATGGAGAATTAGTTTACGGAAAATTATTAGAGCCCATGAACCTTTAGTGATGAAACTGTGCTGTATGTTACACTAGTTAAAAGAATATATGCCATATGAAGCATTCTAACTAAATAAAAAGAAATTTCCTCATGGTGAAGTAACTTACCAATGTATTATGCTTGCACAATTGGATTCATTGTCTCAGATGAATTTTCTTTACCTGTTAAGGTGACTCAGGTTAAATGTTAACTGATATTTTAAAAGGCACTTTGGTATCTGTTGTTGAAGAAAACCAAACAAATGTTCTCCTAATTCATTCATAATATTATGTACCATGGCCAATAAAAAGTGATGAAGTCTAAGTTGTGTTAGATGTATTAACAACTCTGCATAAAGAATGTAAACATTATGCTTCATACTTGTAATAAAATATAGAGAGAATAGTTATAAGAAAATTTCTGAACTAATTAGTATTTTTAATGGTTTTGAAATGTGAAAATAGATAAAATTTGTTAATTTCACTGAATTACTTTCACAGGTTATTGGTTTATATATATATATATATTTTTTTTTATTTTATTTTATTTTCCCTTTATTTTTCTTTTCTTTGAATTCATTTCCTTTTTCTCCTATAGGAAAAAAAAAAGATCTTGAGAGATATTCAATGGCATTTGTTTGGATTTTGCTGAGATTTGTATGATCTTATTAATTTCTTTTTTGCTTAACACAATGTAAACAAAATTTTGTAACTTGGAAGTAAAAGAACCTTCCTGTAAAAAAAAAAAAAAATTGAAAGTAACTTTACCTGTAAGGTGAAAAGCAGGAAGTTGTAGTGTTAGGGATCCAAGTTAAATTAAAAAAAGAAAAAAGCTATTTCAGCATTTATTTTTCTTATTCTCTCTCACACATGAACATTTCTTAGGAGGAATAAAATTCAGAGAAAACTTGAAGCCTGCAGATTTTTAATGGGAAGTTAGAGATTATCAGAGTTTGCTCATGAGTTCAGAGTAACTTTTTAAAAAACCCCATTAAAATTTATTTTATTTGAGGTTTTGTTTGTTCTACATAGATTTTTTTCTACATGTATATTTATATTTGTCTAACTTTTTTTCAGTTTTGATTGGCAAATTTTTTCCATGCTTTTCAAGTTTATGATTCAAATTATAATCATCATAATTTTAAATTATTTATTATTGTTATTTATAATTACAAGTGCATTAATGTTTAAGTCATTTAGTTTGCAGGTATAATTGTTTAGATACAATTGTGTCAACTCTTACTTACTCTTTAGTCATATTTTGTTGTTGGCCAACTCATAAGCAGAAATTCAATCCTTATTTCAGATTTCATTCCTACTATTGTTGGGATATTGAATAGTCCCCAAAAGGCTGTGGTTTAGAGTCTTCTACCTCAGACTGGTGCTTATTTGGGCGGTGATAGAACCTTTGAGACACAAACCTTTGTAGGAGGGTCTCAGGTCATTGGGAGTCTACAGTAGAAGGAGATACTGGGGACCTCGTCCTTTCCTCTTCCATTCTGCTCCCTGGCTTGTGTACATTATTTGCTGTCTTCCAATAATTTCAAAGCAGTGGGGTCAGCTGAAAAGAAACTGTAACTTCTAAATTTTGAATCAAGATGAACTTGTTTTCTTTCTACCTTTATTATTTCTGATACTTCATTACAGTGGTAGCACGCTCAATAGAAACATCAAGAAAATTTCCAGTTGGGCCAAAAAAGCACTATTTATAATGGTCTCGCATAGTAGAATGTCATTATTAATCATGATAAAAATGTGCCACGCTCTTTGCCCTGTGTCTAATTTACACTCTCACTGCTGGGACACTCATGAGTTAAAAGTGAAAAGGTTTACTTTAGCCCACAGGTTTTAGAAGTTTCAACCCATACTCACCTCGCTCCAAGGCAAAACAGCATGGCTACAGAGCCCAGCCCCAGGAAACAGTGAGAGTTTCCTGGCTTTGGGAGGAGATCCAAATTTAATCCATAACATTCCATCCCCTCCATAAATACTCACTTATATACATCCTATTTGCAAAAATAAATTTAGTCTATTTCTAAAACCTGTCTAAATCCTAACCATGTCACTACTGCTGAAATTTCCAAGTCCAAAGTCTCCTTTGAAATTTAAGGCAAACTCACTTATAATCACTTTTCATCTTAAAGATGTTAAACACTTCCAACATACAAAGACACAGCACACATATCCCCATTTACAAAGGAAGAAACGAAGGGATAGAAAGGAATAGACCATAGAAGACTGCAATAGAGCAGGACAAACATTAAATCCTGTAGTTCCATGTCAGTCATGCAGGGAAATCTGTGACAAGACGTGAACTCCAAAGAGCTTGAGTGATCCATCCCCAGTGACTCTACTGCTAGCTGTAGTTCTCGCGGCTACTCCCTTGGGTTGGCTTTGCTCACTCCTCGTGGCTTTCCTCGGGTGACCCATGTTCCATTTTTCCAGCAGTCTAGTGTCTCTACTGCACTCTCAGCTTCATACTCCCAGGGTCCCATCAGTCCTTTGAGGGGCACACTGTCTGGCCCCCTGGGTTGTGTGAACACTCAATGGAAACTTCCTGACCCTACAACTTGTGTGTTCTGTATGTAACTAAAACTAGTATCACACAATGTTCAGATCAGCCAGTTTGAACAGCAGCTGAACTGTTTTGCATCTTGCTGCTAGTTGCGGAGCCCTCTGAGTGCCAGAGTGGCTGAGTATGTTGAAATGAATCTTGAGGAACAAATGCCCATTTCTGAGGTTGCTGCCATTCTGAAGCACGGTCGGGGCAACATTCTCGTCAAAGCAGTCCCTTCTCTTTGCGATGTTTAGGCCATGAAGAGTGATGTTTTCTCATTTCTGGGATGTCCTCAGGCCATCTTTTCTCTTGTCTATTCCAAAGTACTTGGTTTTCTAATGTTAATCTTTTCAGCAATGAATTTCTCTTTTACTCCTCCTTTGTAGGCTGCACCATTACTATAACTTTCTTTGTGGCTAAATTCAAAACTTACAAAATCATTCTCCCATTGTTCATTCTCAGTGTAGAACTGAATAAAATCCCCCTACAGTGGCCATAGCACTTCCTCAAAATTATACTGCCTTGAAATTTTTTTCCATGAGTTAATCCATTGCCCTTAATCTCAGTCTCCTTCAGGGTCTTTGGATGCTAAGAAAATGCAGACACATTTTCTACCAGAATATAACACACATAGCCTGCACTCCAAGTGCAAATACTACCCTTGTTTCCAAATGAAATGTCCTGATCCTGGGCTTTACAAGCTCCATTCCCATCAGTATTCTGTTCTTCTGAGTGCGGACCAGAATCTCCCATCAAGCTTGGCTCATAGCATTCTATGGCTACTTCTCTAGCATGCATCACCGAAATGCTCTTACAAGCAATGCAATAGGGCTTCTGAAATGCATGTTCAGGTACTATCATGGCACGACCTACCTGATGCCAAAGCCTACCTTATTCATTTTCTCATTGTTAAGAATAATACTGGTCACCCACAATTTACAGGAGGAAAGATTTTTTTTTCAGCTCACAAGTTGCAGAAGTGACAGGCCATAATTGAGTAACTCTGAGGCAGGCAGCACAACAGAGGACAATGACAAAAGAGGTTTAGTCATGACATGACACCAAAGAGCAGCAAGAAGCAGCCAGCTACCAAGTAAGGAGGACAAGTATATGTAGCTACAAACATTCTGTTCCAACTTTCACAGATACTAACAGACCTAGCATTAAAAAATTCATACATGCAAACAAATTACAGATGTTAATATAGTTTATTTATAGCACTTTTGTGTGTATTCATATTTTTATGCTTTGCATTGTATATTTTATCAAATCTTTACAGTGTTATAAGACTCATTTTGGCAGACTTATAAACAAATTAAACTAACAACCACTCTCTCAGAATATAACTCATTCTTATGTTGGGACTCATTATATATAAATGTGAATCCTACCTGGCCACACTCGCACTCACCCACTTCTTCCTTCAGGCTTCATTTCCCAATGTCATAGCCAGCTATAAACTCATTGCCGACCTAGTCTTGTGTCACAGACTCACCAACCAGTATTACAGAACTTCATCCAGTCACATCCCAAAACCCCTCCTCTGAGGCCTGAGGCTTTGGACTGAGATCTAAATACAAGCCCTGTGACTTCAAAACAATGGGGAATGACTGAAGGAGATCTCAGAAATCCACAAGGCAACACTACTCATGGACAGACTCAGACACAAATGCAAATGTGTTTCAAAGATTTTAGAAGGGAGAATCTCTTTTCAAATCTTTTTTTTTTTAATTGTGAAATAGGTAAGTTTATATACACATCGTGATCACACTGAGTTCAGGCTTGCCTGGGCTACATGGTGAGTTGGGGGCTGGGCTGAACTACAAAGTGAGACACTGTCTCAAAAGTAAAGAAATAAAAATGAAGATTAACAGGGAGAAAATGAGAATAAGTCACATCATGTACTGCTACAAATTCTCAATGTAGAGGAGAATATTTTGAGAATAGAGAACTAGGGGATATACTGCCCATCAAGAATCTCCTTGATCCACAGAATAAAGAGAAAATGTTCAAAATGAAAAAGGGAAGGGGGGAATAGGGGTAAGTAAAAATGGGAAAGAACAAATTTGATAATAGAAAAGGAAACAAAGCTTATATGGGGTGGGGGTTGTAGGGAGGGCAGGGCAGGTACAAATTCTCAATGTTGATTCTGATCAATATATATATATAAAATGTACCAATAAAAATCAATTAAAAGAAAATCATGTCTGTGGGATTTATTTCCTGATTTACAGCTAACAAGGCAATGAGGTGCTGCCACATCAGTGGTTCATGTGGGGCCACGTAGAACTTCTGCTGGCAGCAGACCTTGGAACCAGGTATGTGCCTGCTACTTTTGCAGTCATGGAGAATGTAGCTATGGGGAACTAGGAGTCCTGTGAAGGCTTCAAAGCAAACCCTGGGCAGACAAATTTGAAGCCTTCTTAAAAACTCCAGAAATTGCAATGTGTGGAGCCGTGAGAGTAAAGCTGAAGCTCCATTTGAGATCTCAAGCAGGGGGGAAGTGCTAGCAACATGCAAGACTTAGAGAGAAAGGTATATGCTGCATGCTAAATCAGCTTGAGAAAGAGCAACAGTGTAGCTTTAACCATCACAGACAAAGGAACAGTGAAGCGTTAGCCTGTGGGAGCCCAGATCCCTTCACACTAGGTCTAATGTTTGCTTTGCTGCATTTCAAATTTGCTTTGGGTGGCCCTTCTTTGCATTTCCTACAGTTGTTTCTTTTAAGTATGTAATTTGTTTTTGAGTCTCAGAGGAGACTTTAGATTTGGATATTTCTACAATATCGGAGTAGTGAAGACTTTAGGGACTCGGGGATAGACTAAAGGCATTTTGCAGGGAGAGAGGGCCATGTGACTCTGGGTACTGGGGCATAATGCCATAGTTTGTGCTGAGTGTCTCTCAAAGGCTTGTGGTTACAAGCTTAGTCTTCAGAAGAGGGCTACTGGGATGTGCAAGAAGCACTGAGATCTGAAATCATGATGTGTGTATCTTTGAAGGGGATTGTAGGACACTGGACTCGACCATTTCTCCTCGTTTTGCTTTCATGAGCGTTATTCAACTCATTTTGCTGTCACATAATCTCATGGTAATGTGCTGCCTTGATCAATTGATCAGAGTCTGGAGCCCATAAATTTGTGAGCCAAAATGATTTTTTTCTCACCATCATATAATATATCAAGTATTTTACTATAATGATGGAATGCTGGATAACACAATTCTTATGAAAATTTTGAACTATTTGCTTTCTTGTCTTTATTACTCACAATGACATGTTAGAAAATGATAATTTTTTAATAGACATAGTGTCAGAACTCCGTTTTTTTTTCTTCAGTAAGTAATATCTTTTTTTTTTTTTCTAAAATTTCCACATGTGAGAGCTGCAGGTTGATGCATACATTTTACAGATTTGATAGATTTCTGTCTTAATTCCTACATTAGTGACTTCTATACTGGTTAATATGAGAATATCTTTCACTGTTTAATCCTAAACAACTTATGTAAATTTACCCAATTATATATCTTTCATGTAAAATACGTTTCATTAGACATCATTGAACAAAAGGGACATTTTGAATATTTAATCATAGTGTAATTAGATCATAAGCATTACTATCAAAAGTACTTGCCTGCCAGCAATCAATACCACATACCACAGTGCTGGGCGTGGTGTCTCATGCCTGTAATCCCAACACTCGGGAGGCAGAGACAGGAGGATTGCTGAGTTCGAGGCTTGCCTGGACTACATAGTGAGCTCAGAGCCAGCCTGAACTACAAAGCGAGACCCTGTCTCAAAAAAGAAAAAAAAAAATTACTTGCCTGCCTAAGCTCTAAAAAAACTTTTTCTTACTGTGAAAATTTATGAAACACATGTGGTTTTCTCTAGAATAGCATTTTGCATCTGAATTTAGATTTTTCTGTCTTTCTTTTTAAAATTCCAAAATCCCACTTAATGCTAATACAAAGGACCATTAAAATTGTTCAATCAAGATTCCTTAGCTTATGCAATATAGTTCCAATTACAAATTTCTCCAATAAATTCATGAGCACTGTCATAAGGTAAAGATAAAATTAATATAAATCACTGGGTAAAGAAAAGATGAACATGAATTGGATTTGAATAGAAGACTTTACCATATGGTATATTTTAATTAAGGACTCATGATTAAATATAGTAAATGATTCTTAAATAATTCATTTTATTTTGGATAAGAAACTAATATATATATATATATGTGTGTATATATATATTTTTTTCATTTCAATTGTCATTCTTAAAGTCACACTAATATAATCAACTGTACCCAATAGCAACAATATCTTAGTTCCTCAATTAGAATTTCATATATGAAATATTGTGAAATAGCCACTGAGGTCCATACTGAAATAATCTATAGATATTTATATTGAATAATAACTAAATGTGTGTACTTTTTTGAGTCCACATGCATTAATACACCTGATGATTTTTATGACACCAAAAAAAACTGCTGTGCTCTACTTGCACTTGAATAAATGCTATTATAAAGATTATATTGAAAAAACAACTGGTCAAAACACATGTATTTTGTTCAATTATACATGATAGAATTCTGTGGTTTTCTTGAAATCACGTTCTAAACAGATATTTAGACTGCTAAAACTGCCTCTTTTGTAACTATTAAATCATCTCACGCTGTTTCCTATATGTACTACTTCAAAAAAGTTACAAAACAACACTTGGTAAGAAACACTATATTCCAAATATTTAAAAATATCTAATTGTCTTAATTGTTGATTGACTGGAATTTTGTGTATTCTGATACTTTCACTGTTTTAATTAACTTTAAATACTTGCAAGATTAGATTAGATAGCACATATTTACCTATATTTATGGTACCAGTATTTTTGCTTTTTTTTTTTTTTTAGACAGGGTCTCGCTTTGTAGTTCAGGCTGGCTCTGAGCTCACTATGTAGCCTAGGCAAACCTGGAACTCAGCAATCCTCCTGTCTCTGCCTCCCGAGTGCTGGGATCTCAGGTGTGAGACACCACGCCCGGCCCTGTGGTATGTGGTATTGATTGCTGGTGGGAGTGACTCTCCATGCCCAGCATTTTATGTGGTTTCCGGGGATCGAACTCAGGACCTTGCGCTTGTGAGGCAGGCGCTGGAACCACTGAGCTAACCCTCCGGCCCTGCATTTGCTTTTTTAAAAAACAAATACTTGATCTTTCTTATTTCTAATATTGATAACTGTAAATTATTGAGTAGACAAGATGTCAGAAATTTTTTTTTAATTGCCATTATATAATTGTTTTCATTGCTTGGTTTCCAGTTACTGAGGTTATTTTTTTTTAAATTGAATTCTTTATTGTTACATTTTATATGTACACCAATCACATTCAAAATTGGGAATTTGTACAGTATATGATATGCATTGATTCTCATTTTTACCCATTCCCCTACCCTCCATACAACTTCCCACCCCCTATATACATATTTTCTTTTTTTTAAGATCATATTTTTTTCTTTCCCTCATACTTTCCCCTACCCCTTTTGTTTTGAATGTTTTCTGTTTCACAAAATCTATCATCATTCTAGAATTCATTTACATATTTAGATTCTTGTACCAGAGAAAAGATATGGTATTTACCTATCTGTGACCTATTTATTTCACTTATGAGTGTGTTCTCAAGGTATGTCCTTTACAGTATAAATGACTCAAACTTATCATTCTTTTTAACGGGGTAATATTCCATTTTATTAAAAAATCTCACATCTTGCCAGGCGTAGTGGCTCACACCTGTAATCCCAGCACTCAGGAGGCAGAGACAGGAGGATTGCTGAGTTCGAGGCTTGCCTGGGCTACATAGTGAGCTCAGGACCAGCCTGAACTGCAAAGCAAGACCCTCTCTCAAAAACAAACACAATCTCACATCTTTATCCAGTCTCCATGAGGTTATTTTTTAAATGTAGTAATAGGGGGGAATTCCAAACAGTGGAACTTATAAAGCACTGCCTGATGGTATCTTTAGGTTAATAAATGTCAATATTGGATATTGCATGCCTGGCAGAATGACTGATGCCAATGGAAAATAATATCAGTTGAGTGCCAGTGTGTATAATGTTACCTTTTGAATGAATATTTGAGTTTTTGGATATAAGAACAGATATAGCTGTGACTTGCATTCTCAGTTTCCTTCCGGGGTTTATCATATATTCACATTATGTATTTTTTTGTGATTTTTCCCTTTATGTTAATAACAGAAAATTTCAAAAACAAACTAACAAACAAGAAACATGATCACCTGCATGTACATCACCAGGCTGTTCTTGAAATTCAGTTTCAAAAGATTTAGTTTTAGCCAAGTGTGGTGGCTCATGCCTGTAATCCCAGAATTTGGGAGGGATAAGCAGGAGAATTGCTGAGTTTGAGGCTTTCTTGGGGTACATAGTGAGCCCAGAGCCTGAATTACAGTAACTGAATTATAAAAGTGAGACCCTATCTCCAAAAAAAAAAAAAATAAGGTTTAGCTTGTATTATCAAACTGGTTTGTTTCACTGCTAGAAATCTTATTGTTCGATTGGTCAGTGACCATTTTAGGGTGGTGATCTATTTATCTGCAAAAGAGATATTTCTTTTTGAGAATTTCCTTTCTCTGTGACCTAGGAGGTGACAGTTTTCCCTCGAACAGGAAATTGATTAGAAGTAGAGGGAGAGGTGACAGAAATTAGGGTGAAGATCTAAAGGTACAGCCTAAATCTTTCCAAATTCATACACGACAGTACAGCACAGATGCTTTTTGCAAATCAGAGAAACACAGAGGCCCACAGCACTCACTGTCTGATGAAAGCCAGATCAAAAATGTAGAGGAGCAAATCTGGCAAGGTCTTGGAGCTCAGAAAACCAGACATTTGTTTGCCCTCTGGTGTCTAACTCTGTGGCCTTTATAATCTAACTGTAAAAATAATCACAAGTAGAAAAAAGCAATTTCCTATTAAAGCTCATCTTTATATGCCATGGATGAAGGCTTTTGACAGAAAAGTGAGATAATTTGAGGATCATAGATATGTTTCATATATGTAGAATAAGACCACCATCAGCCTAGTGAGTATTGAACATGCTAATTTCTCTCATTAAGTAAAAGTATAAATGCATGTTTATCTAGTGGAGCTTTTGCTGAAAAGGTAAATTCTAATGAATTATTAACATTAAACAAACAACTTCCTGACTCCTGAATATACTCTTATCAAACTCAGACTAGATACTTTGTGCAAGTATTCTTTGGAAATACTTTCATTAAAAAAATTAAGAAAATCCCCTAATGAAATCCAACATTGCTCTTTTGCTATAATTCTACATGGTGCTAGAATTGGACTTATAGAAATACTCAAGATGTGCTTACAGAGAATAATTTTCTCCACTATTTGGAGCATTTAATGAACATAATGAGTGGGAGAAAATTCAGATATTTGATGAATAGGCTAAATATGTGAAACACAATTTTTCTGCTATCTCTTAACACTCAATAAGGAGTTCATATAAATGCCTTTACAGTGTGAAAATTAGCTGTTTTATTTTAATTGCAAATAATACTACATATACAGTTTGAAATTGTTTTTATACTTCAAACTATGTCACTCTTTATTTCCAGTTTTGACACCATCTTAATTTGCATTAAAAAATTTAACATAATGTTTTCCTGGGACTATGTACCTGTTAGAATACATCATTTTTGTTGGTTTGTTTATTTGTTTTTGTTTTTGTTTTTTATCTCGTGGTTTTCCAGGAAAAAAAAATGAGATCAGCATTACTCCTGATGCTTTCATTAGGGGAAGGTTTTTACGCTTTCACCATAAAGGTATGCAATACAGGCTATCAGCTCATGGGTAAGATTTAGCTTACAGCTCTGCAAGCTTTGTGCATGCTTTCCTTACATATCCATTCATTCAGAAATGTATTCAACAGATTGTTTAACTTCTTCTTTCTGTAAGTATAATACTCCAAGTTCTCTTTTAGAATGTATTTCAATGAACAATATATCTTTGTATGAATATTGTTGTTGACTCACATAAGCTATTATACATTTTAAAATTTTGAAATTATCTTATGTTCATAGATGGATTTTCTTGTATAGGCATAAATCACAATAAGTTAGAGATTTGAGGAGACGTCAGAACTATATTCAGGTATTTTTGCCTATATTTTCCAAAATATGATGGTGATACCAGCCATGGAATCGAACAAAATACTCAAATATAATTTTTAAATTTGAGGATCATAGTTAACCCTCTAGGTATTGATCTTGCTACTTTTAGAGTGTTAATAAGACTAATTATTGCAATAATCCCTAACAGACAGTGTTTATATATGTTTTCATTTTAATATTACAAAAATGAGGCACAGAGATTATTTTGTTCCTCAAAACTGGTTAGTAGATCCTAAACCATTTGAGTCCAGAACTTACATTTCTGTAGAAAAACTTTAATTACATTACTAATTCTGGTTGATCTAGCATGTTAATTGTTTTTCTTTTTAAAAAAGAAGCATAGTAGCATTTTTAGCTATAGAATGTTCCCCGTATGAGCTTCAGATAGACAATGAATAGTCAATTTATATTTCCAAATTCATTTATCACTCTTGATAATAACACTAATATTAAGAAATTAAGTCTTATAATGTGTTTACTTTTACTTTTTATTAGTTGATATTTACAGTACATAATACTCATATCTATTATTGGGAATTTGCACATGTACATAAAATTTTAATTCTTTTTGGGGCACACTTCAATTTTGGGGGGAATTACTTCATTCAAATGGGAACAGTAAATTAGAGGATGAGTGAGAGAAAGAAGGGAAAAAGGATTTGAATAAAAACAATGGAAGGGATATTTTTATTTTATATTACTACAATGTGAAACAATAATTATGAATCTATTCATTTTAAGAATTATATCTGTAGAAGTATTTGTGTCAAGGAGAGCAAATTTTATTTTGCTAAAGGACAAAGACAAGTAAAAGGTATTTTTCAAGACTTCTTTCAGGTAAATCCAAGGAAAACACATTAAAAGATGTATTTGTAATTTTCTTTGATAATTCTATACCTAGGGAGGGTTAAATTGTCAACCAGCTTAAAAATATAATCTAAACATAGCAACTTAGGAATTCTCCCTGTGTTTACAATAAGAACTTTTAGTTTAGTTCTGTTGAAGGATTGTTTCAAGACTGCTCCATTATGGATCTGTCTGTTTTAAGTCAGGGACCATCTTTTGCACTGATTTTGTTTACTGATGATGTCTCAGTTTCAGCATGTTTTAGGACAGTCTTCAAATTCAGTGCCTCCCAGCCTCCTTGCAGCTTGTCTTTCCGATCCCTGCTGCAAGAACTTACAGAAAGAGCAGTCTGCAGCAATACTCTAGTTTTCTTGGAAATTTTCATATGAAAGGCAAGCAAATACATATTCACCATGTGCATAGCTCCAGGAGTGATGAGGACTATATGAGTCTCAGAGGAAATGGTTGTTTCACAACAAGGAACTCATGCATTTCAAATTGCTTGACACCTGGGCTTGAAATAGGTCCATACTCCTGTTGGTTAATGCTACCGCTGCAGTCCTGGCAAGAAGACTGACAGCTTGAAGGGGCATTCACAAAGTCATGCAGCATGTTAATTCTGGTCATGTGTCATGTTTTTTTTTTTTCTTGGATTGGCATAATTACAAGAAAGAAATTGGCCATATCTTCCTGATTCTGCATCTGGTTACATGGCACAATGAGACAAGAGGTTCTGTGTTGAGTTTACAGATTTTAATTCTCATTACCTTTGCCCAAGCAAATATGTTTTGCTAAGAGTGCATACAACACTAAATATTATTTGGCATTAAACTATAGTATTATTTATATCCTTGTATTCTTTTATTGTCAATACCTTGTTCTTCTCTGCCACATAAAAGATTGTAGATTGCAGAGAAGGAGGGCCAAAAAGCTGATATTCTCTTGTCTGTAAGTGAATGTGATTTTAAATAAATTTATTGATTATATTGAGCACAGATGGCTTAAAACTGCAGGAAGAACCTATTTTCTCTATCTTTGCATTACCAGTGATGTAACAGGCACACTCGTAATTCACCCAGATACATTAAAAATACTTGATTCTGTAGCTTTCAATTCCTACTTGCACCACAGTTGTTCTTAACTCATGTTATGTGCATTCTATTCTATTTAAGGTTCATGTTGAACGTTTTCAACTGCAGAAATGCATGTTACCTGCAGTTGCTGAGAAAATAGAACTGGATCAGCTAATCACAGGTCTGAAAGAAAAGAAAACAACATCAACGATTGTTCCTTTGAAACTTTAGAAAAAATCTGACAGCACACTCTGTAGCCATTCATACTACTTTTTGAAAACAAGCCCTGTCTTTAATCTGTTATTTGGTTTCAAACCTGCTTTTGATCTATTATTCACTTTGAAATTCTACCTTTGTTCAGACATTCACTGTAGCCATATATTCAAAAATTTCGCCTACAGTTTAGAAAGATGGAGCCTTACAACAGCAATATTTTCTTAATTTCCCAGATCATAGAAATATATAAAAACTGTTGAGCACTTAGACTCATTCGATGACTCCTCAAGAAGCACAACAATATATTCTAAAAAGTAGAAAAATTTATTGTTAAAAATATAGAGTTAAAATGCAAACTAATAACTCACTTGCTAGGGTTCATGTCTAGATGACCCTCAGAGCCTTAAGGGGTCACAGTTTTTTTTCAGAGGTGGCTGAATGTAAACCGTGTGATGCTGGAATTAAGAGAATATAATTACTCACTCAGTACATTGGTTTGGCACCACCTGAATCCCAGTAATCCAGTTAAAACAAAAGGAAGAGAAAGTCATCATTCAGGTCCCTTAATATTTGTCCTGCATGAATTGTTTCCCCTCTGCATCACCTCTTGCTATGTGCCACTCTGCCTTGGGGCCAGTTAACTGTAGGCGGAAACCTCTACACTCTGTGGGCCCAATCGATCTTTCAACCTTTAGCTTTGGGTGTCCAGTATTCTCTTCCAGTGACAAGAAAGTAAGACATAACCAAGTATTGAAATATTTCCCACAACTTCTTTCATTGAGCAGCACAATTTTTCTGATTCATGTCTTAGCTCTGTGTGTTGATGTGTCCTAGCAAGAACTCAGGAAATACTGTTTGGCGTAGTGGCCTGAAAATGGTTTCATAAAAATTAGAAGATAATAAAGGAAGTCAAAATATTTTTGTTGCTTTTGGATGTAGCTCGGTGATACACTGCTTCTATAGTAATCATGAGTTCCTGGATTCAATTCTCAGTACATTGGAAAATAATTAATAAAACATGTATACCTGTTGCTACTTACAATAGCTATGATGAAGATATAACACAGTGTGAGAGCCACAAGAGGCTGCCTCCTAAAGTCAAGAATTTTCCAGGCTTTTTGTGGAGGATCTGGAGAGAGGCAAATTTTTCTGTTGATCTGAGGCTCTAAATAGCTGAGTAAACCCTCTGGATTGACTTGCACTGAGGGATTCTCTTCACAAAATTTTCAACCAATGTATTCCTTTTTTCTTTTTAGAGATAGCATGCATGAAAAGAGACACCTAAAATACAGATGGGAAAGAATTGCATGTTATGTAAACCAAGAATAGAAACAAATGTGTTCATTTTTAACAGGATGAAAAGTTACTTTACAATCTAAAAACACATTGGTCTCTTAATTGAATTTATCACTCCATAATAATCATGTGGAAATTATTTATTTGATTAATGAATTATCTTTCAATACAACACTAAAATTTTAAACTCCATTTTTCAGAGAATATTTAAAGTTCCGAGAATGTGCTCCACCTCGGTATCGTTTGACAGATAACCTATGACAAGTGATTTTTTTGTTCCCAAAAGTCTCTCAAAATTTCTTTTATATCGTCCTTTCTTTCATCATGGATTAACTTGTCCTGCAAAAAGATTTCAGAATGTAAATTTACATTTTTTACTGGGAAATGGTGATTCACAATGAGTTGCTTATCTCAGATTATTATATTTTACTTATAGCGATTCTCCACTCATAGACATCTCAATTATTAAGATCATTTTTACAATAAAATTTATTATTCTATTGATTATTGTCAATCATCTTTGAACAAAGAATTCACCCCATTTGTAATGAGTTCCAACTTAAATATTAGCTTTATATTTAAATTAATTGCCTTAAAAAGTATCCATGAAGATTTTTACCAGTTTTTTTTTTTTTTTTTTTTTTTTGAGACAAGTTCTTGCTTTGTAGTTCAGGCTGGCCCTGAGCTCACTGTGTAGCCGAGTCAAGCCTCAAACTCAGCAATCCTCCTTCCTCTGCCTCCTGAGTGCTGGGATTACAGGCTTGAGCCACCAAACCAAGCATTTGTGCTATGTGGTACAGATTGCTGATGGGTGTGAGACACCATGCCCGGTATTGTTGTATATGGTTACCAGGTATCAAACTAGGAACCTTATTCTAGCTAGGATTACAGGAGTGAGCCACAATGCCCAGCAATATAGTGTGTGGTACTCATTGCTGGTAGGTGTGAGTCACCACATATAGTATTATTGTGTGTGTTTACCTTGGATCGAGCCAGGGACTTTGTGCTTGTTAGGCAGAACCTGGAACCACTGAGCTAGATCTCAGGCCCTGTCACTTCATTTCTACTATAATCTTTGTAATATTAAATACTAAAATGGTCACAGAAAACAGCATTCTGCTTCCTGCATTTTTCATTATACTGGTGTTCATTGTTCAAACATTTTTACATGACTTTTCTTGTAAACACAATCTTCACTTAGTAATCTTACCCTTGAAAGTTATGCACATTCATCTTTATTAGCTATTATCTTTATTATCTTTTGGGTGTGTATTCTGAAGATACATACCAGGTCTTCTTTATAGTTTCTAAGATGTTTCTTTAGACTTTTATGGATTTATTTGCTTGTTTTTATTTAATTATGTCTCTGTGTCAGATTCTGCATAACTGCCCCTGACATACTTTCCACCTCATTAACTCCCTGTTCATCAGCATTGAATCTGCCATTAAAGACTTCCATGGACATTTATATCAGTTAGCATTCTTTATTTCATTTCTAGTATTATGTTTGATAATTCTCAAATCTGCTAGATCTCTTTTACATGTATCCTTGATTTTCCTTTAATACCAATGGAGGTATTGATGTTGCAATATCTTCTTGTAATCTTGATACTTGAAACCAATGAAGTTATCTGCCTCTTTGTCTTTCATGCAATCATTAAATGTGTTTTCTTTATATAATTGAAATCTTTTCTTACGGAACTCTCACTCATACTTCCTGTAATATAGTTGGTCATAATTTCTTTTTTTTTTTTTTTTGAGACAGGGTCTCGCTTTGTAGTTCAGGCTGGCTCTGAGCTCACTATGTAGCCCACGCAAGCCTCGAACTCAGCAATCCTCCTGCCTCTACCTCCCAAGTGCCGGGATTACAGGCGTGAGCCACCACGCCTGGCTGGTCATAATTTCTGAAACTTAATTTTTCAACATAGAATTACATTCCTACTGGTTAAGACATTTTGGATTCCACAGGAAGCACTTAAAATAAATGAAAAGCATATTCTGTGTTTCCTTTTTAATTTTTTTCTTATGTTATTTAATGAAGGACTCCTCATTCCAGGTCAAATTGTTAAGTAAATATAATGAATGTTTTCAGTTTCTCCTAATGGATATTTTTAGATACTTCCTTTTAATATGTCTCAGATATGTTCTTATTTTTCTTTTCCTTTGTCATTGTTACAATTGAGATTTTTCATCTCTCCCATTTGCAATCTTCTGAGCGCTCATCCATTTACTTACTCCTCATCTTTGTCTGGAGTGCTTCTGGACAATCTTTCTGAAGTTGATATCCCATGATGAGTCTACCTTCCCAATTATTCACCTGCAGCTTGCCAATATCTTAATGAGTCCATTCCAATTTCCCTTTGTGATTTCCTACTTAATTCTCTTACCATTTGGAAAATAATTGTAGGGAAAAGTGACACCAATTATAGGGAAAGTGACACCAATTATAGGGAAATTGACACAAAGTTTGAAACTAAAATTTCATTTATCAGGTTATAATTTCAGCTTAGCACTTGCAAAATCTGCTACTTAGATTCCCTTTCCTGAGGTGGCAGAGGACTGAAGCCTGCCCACTGGCCCGCTCCACCCCGGAGCTGTGCAGTGAGGAGTCAGGTACGGAACCTGGGCGAATCCCCACCACAGAGGATTGTGGGCCTCTGGCCATCCACAACTCCACCCCGGAACTGTGTTGTGTGGACCCAGGTCCTAGAGGAGCCACAGCCATCTCCTACATTCCTCCACAGGAGGCACACTCCTGGAGCCGCGCTGAGAGACCAAGCAAGATAAAAGAAGAAGAAGAAGAAGAAAAAAAAGAAATCTAGCCTCTATTTTGCGATCTACTCCTAGATCCCTCTATTCACCTCTTGTCCCCATACCCTCTCCTATCTTCCTATGAGAAGCTATACCCACAAGTAAAAGACTCTTAGGCTGCTCTATTTGTTCTTCTGTACTATCATAAGAAGGTGTGCAAACTCTCCAGTGGTATTAGAGAATACAGTTGGTACTGTGGTATATATGCCCTTTTATCCTCTATGAGCCACTGGTATATATGATGTTCTAGAGTGTAGGTGATCTTCATAAATCTGCTAACACTATTTCACTCTTGTCCTGTCTCCCTGCCTCCCTCATTCCCCAGTGACCCCTTATCCTCAAAGGGTTCAGGGGGTACATTTATGATCTACATGTTGTATGCACATTGCTGATTAATTCTGAATTTTGGTGTATAGACATAGAGGTAACCCATAAGCTCGAAGCCTTCAGAATACTGATATTGGCATTTATTGTATTATGGTAACAAACGTGATGTGATTGTTCTGCTCAAATGCCTCCCATGATGTGTCAGAACTGAGAACTTTCAAGGGTGATTACAGATTCAAGGAGGACCCCCCAGGAAAGTGCCACATCCAAAGAGCCACAGATAATAGAAAGAGGCCTGTAACAAACATTGCCCTGTAATCAGGCAAAGAAGAGCATTAGTAACAAAGAAAGAGTAGAAATGAGAAAATACACACACACACACACACACACACACACACACACACACACACACAAAGATCACCACCACAGGGAAATTCAGAGAAAAGGGAAACAGAGCAAACTGAAACTCAAACACCAGGACTCTTGAAGATGATAACTAAAGCCGATCTAGTAAAATGGTAATCAGAACTCATCTCTGAGATCAAAACAGGGATACTGTCCACAGTGAAAGGCATCATTAAAGAAGAGATCAGCAAGATGATAGAATCCAAGATAGCAGAAGCAATGGAACATTTTAAACAGCTTCAAGCAGAGCTCCAGAGAATGATGAAGGAGAACAAAAGCTTGTGAAGGAGGATGAATGAAGCAGATAAACAAATCTCAGACCTAGAGGAAAGCATAGTAGCCAAGGAGCAGAAAAGATATAATCTATGGAAAAGAGCAAGGGACCTTGAGAAATCAATTCAACAGCTTCTAGATGACTCAAAGAAAAATAATATAAGACTGATTGGAGTCACTGAGGAAGCAGGAGACAGTGTAAAAGACATTAATAAAAAGCTATTGTCAGAGATAACAACAGAAAACTTCACAGGAAAAGAAATAGACATACAGATAAATGAGGGCTATTGGACTCCAAAACACCATGACATAAGAATATCTATGCCTAGACATATAATTATCAGGGTTCCAGATGCACAACAAAAGAATGACATACTGTAAGCAGTGAGAGAAAGGAAGAAAATCACCTACAAAGGGTAGTCCATTAGGATCACAGCAGACTTTTCAACACAAACACTCAATGCAAGCAGAGCATGGAGAGAAGTATTTCAAGCATTGCAGGAAAACAACCTCCAACCTAGAGTGACTATCTTGTTTGCAGATGAAACAGATTTCAAACTCAAACTGATTAAAAGAGATAAAGAAGTTCACTATATTCTTGTACAGGGAACTATCCAAGAGAAAGGAATAACAATCATAAATATTTTGCACTGAACTCTAATGCACCCAACTATATGAAACAAACATTACTGGACATGAAAAACCAGTTAACCATGAATACAATACTAGTGGAGGAATTTAATACTCCACTGTCACAAATTCACAGATTAAGTGGACAAAGACTCAGTAAGAAAATACTTGAGCTAGGTCAAACTTTTGAAAAAATGGACTTATGAGATGTCTACAGAATTTTTCACCCTACAAAGTGAAAATATACCTTCTTCTCAGCTGCTCATGGATCATTCTCCAAAATAGACCACATTCTAGTACATAGAACAAGCTTAAGTAAATGAAAAGGAATCAAAGTTATCCCCTGCATACTATCAGACCATAGTGCCTTGAAACTGGAGCTGAATAGCAGAAGAAATTTCAAGATCCTCACAAACACATGGAAATCGAACAACACTCTGTTAATCAACCAAAGGGCCACAAAAGAAATTAAAGAAGAAATTAAACAGTTTCTACAACTAAAAGACAACCCCAGCACAACATACAGGAGTTTATGGGACACAATGAAAGCAGTTGTCCTTATTCACTGATGATATGATACTCCAACTGAGGATCCTAAAAACTCAACCAAAAGATTGCTAGACCGAATTACCAAATTTGGTAGTGTTGCTGGATACAGGGTCAATGCTCAAAAATCAACTGCCTTTGTCTACACAAACAACAGACTCACTGAAAGATAAATTGGGGAGTCAATCCCTTTCACAGTAGCACCCAGAAAAATGAAATATCTAGGAATCAACCTAACAAAAGAAGTGAAAGACCTCTACTCTGAAAACAGATAGAAAAGGAAACCAGAAAGTGGAAAGTATCCCTTGTTCCTGGGTAAGGAGAACCACCATCATTAAAATGGCTATACTCCCACAACTACTATACAGATTCAATACAATTCCAATTGAAATTCCAATGGAATACTTCACAGAGCTAGAGAAATTAATACAAAAATTCATCCGGTAACACAAGAAACCTAGAATAGCAAAAGCAATTCTAAGCAACCACGACATGGCAGGGGGTATTACAATCCCAATTTAAAACTCTACTATAAAGCCTCTGTGATAAAATCTGCATGGTACTGGCTAAGTAACAGACCCGAGGACCAGTGGAATAGATTTGAAGACTCAGAAACAACTCCAGATACACTAAGCCAC